>NGBS01000880.1:0-186715 GCA_002245135.1 Proteromonas lacertae | reverse complement strand
CATTTGATTTAAGAAATAAATCCGTTTCTAAATTACTTAAGTCAACCGTCATTACAAGTCAAAAGTAATTATATCAAGTCAATATGTCACTGACATTACTCCATCAGTTCGTTTACAGCTTGATTACTGTTTGGTATTCAAAAACCTGAGTATGGCTAATTTACGAAATCTGTATGCAAGTTTGGATATATGGATCGATTTCGATGTTTTCAAGTCTTATTATGATTATGCAACTAAACAGAGTAATCACTCATTTTTATATATCGATTTATATAATCATGAATTTAGAGTGAATTTTGATAGTAGAATAAGAGATAATAGTAATAATAGCTATAATCACAATAATAAATATGATCACCTCATTTCCTATAGCAGCGATGATGAGTCCACTGATTCATCAAGTTATCCCAGCGATTCGGAATAATAATAATAATCCCCATATTGTCACTAATATAATTATTTTGTTTATTTTGCTATATTTATGTTTGGCCGTCCTATTAAAAAACAAGCTGTATCAACAGATCTAACACCTGTCACGAGGGCACTGACATCGATTACAAGCAATTTGGGAGAAAAAGTTGGAGATGCTAAATCGATTAGAGAAATGTTGGTCGATATCAAGAATAGTGGTACAGGAGGATCATCTGGATCAGGTGGTAATATTGATAATGCAACTAGTGAGAAAATTGATGGAATTGTGAATGTCATTGGCAAGACCAAATTAGAGAGTTGGGAAGAAAATTTATATAGTATCATAACCTTTTTAAAAAACAGGAATGATATGAGTGTTCAGGATTCATGGGATAACATAATTGGACCATATGGAAGTAACTGTAGAGATCCAGAGACATCTGGATGTATATTTTATACTGTAGGTAGAACAGAAGAAAAAGTAGATAATATGATAAAAATATTAGGAAAATCTAAACTAAATGCAAATGAATCAAGTATGTATAGTATATTAAACAAGTTAATTAGCTACACTGATATTGCATTTGATACAATAAAACCATACACTTATAGCAAATGGAATAATAAACTATTATTTTTAGCTGATGGTCAATTAGAAATAAAACAAGCAAGACAAGTTTCACCAACAAATATATGTTATATTAGATATTCAGTTTATCGACAGTTCTTACAGATAGAAATTTTAAATAACTATAGAATAACAACAAGTGAATTAGAATTTAATACTATACCAAATGAAGAAATAGATAAAATGTTTAGCAAATTATTGCCTATAAAACTACAAAAAGAGTAGATGTATTTTTCAATTCATTAATGGGATATCATCAAGTGTGTTTTTTTGATATAACATTTGTTAATAATTCAATTAATTTTAAGAATCCAACTACAGAACACAATGTGGATGCATTCGAAGGAAATTGTGTATTATTACCCACAAAAAATAATATTACAATATAATCAAATATTACCAGGATTTGAAATATAATTAATTCTTTTGTTTCTCTTGTATTGTTGGTTTTGATTATCACTCTCAGTTCTTCTTTTCATCGGAGCAGGTGTTGTGGTACTGGAATAATATCATAATCTGCAGGTTGTGTATACATATTCTCCAAATCTATATCATTTACATCCTGATTCTCAGCACACTGATCCTCATCCTCCTCCTTCTCCTTCTCAAGTTTTTGCTCAAATTTCTTGATACTACTATGCACTTCAAATTTTGGGATAATAGTGTATTTTTCTTTATCCTTCTTATCTAATACAGTTATCTGTCTAATTCTCAAATCACACTGACACTCATAAAATAAATAACTTGGAGGATCTTTAATCTTGCTTAACCATGCCCAGAATCTGACAGTGTTATTATCGTTGTCTTCAGGAAATATCACTTGAAAGCCACATTTCTTATAGTCTTTAACCATATTTGAGTCATCTGTATACTTGATGGCATAATCCACAAACATTTTTTTCAAAGGCTCCTTTACATCTTGATAATAATTTTTAATAGGTCTTCTGTTCTTAAATAAGAACCTTCCTGGAGTAAAACTCATGATATAGTACTTTGCATCTTCAATCTTTTCTGTATTTGGTTCAGCTTCATTACACCATCCTTTTAAAGTTAAATAAGTAACATCTCTATCATCTAATGTGATAAAATTAGATCCATTATTGATATTTGAACTCATACCGCCAAAATGAATATTATATATCCGTTTCACAAAAAAGATTTATATGGTTTGAATATATTTGATACATTTGGAGCGGTTATACAAATTACCGCGCATACAATGAACATGTGTAAATTGTATAGTTTGATTACACAAGCTTATTTGATAGATTCCATTTTCATCATTTCATTACACTCAAGCATGTCAGACAACCAAAAAGATACTTCAGATAAACAAGAAAAATATAAGGACTTAGATTATTGTGATTACATGCCATTCGAAGAAGCTGTAAACAGATTCTGGGAGCGTATGGAGCAATTAGACCCTAATGGGAGAGATACCTTAGATAAAGAGTATAATCGATTTTTAAAGAATTTTAATCAAGAAAGAGAAGAAATAATGAGAAGTAATTATAATAATTATAATAATAGTAACCATTAATTAATTAATTAATTAATTACGGTCTATAGTATTCTCTTTTTGATATGACTCCCACAAATTTACAAAGACAATGATACACGTTCCATATTAACCGCTCATACTCATCTAACTCCCTTTCAAAATGCACCAACTCATAGTGATTTCCTTCTTTTTCATTATTACGTATACGTTCCCATAGGCATATTAATACATTATGAACTCCAACTTTTACTGCAGAGTATGGAACAGTATCTTTCAAACATAATTTTATAGCATCATCTACTCTATTACTCACCTCTATACAATCTTCTACACTGAGATTAAAAAATCTTGTTTGAATTCTATAATGAGTTAGAGATTCTTTAAAAATTTCTAAAATATGCTGAATTTGAGTTATATTGAATCTCACACGTGGTAAACTCTCTTCACCAATTGGTAATGCTAAACCAGCATGTCCCTCACAATCACATATTGCTCTCTCACTATGCTCCAAAACATCTAAATTAGCTTTATATGTATGCACATCCATTTTCTTTACATCTTTCTCATTGAATAGACATACTGGTTTTACAGCATCTTCAATCGGCAATGCTCTTTCTAATTCAGTGAAATCTAGAGGTTTAACAATACTTTTAGGTGAGTCAGTATGTTGAAATGGTGGTACAGTGTTCATGATAAGCAAAAAAAAAATTAATTAAAAAAAATAAAGTAATTACGTTTAATCACTTAACACTTAAAGATCTTCTAAATCTTCTTCTTTATCAAGGTTTTTTGAATCGTCACATTGCATGTTTGGCTTGACCAAATGCTTATGTTTTTTTTGTGGTACTAATTCATCTAATGATTCAGATATAGCATTTAATAATTTTCTCTTGATGATGTGTATCTTATTATCATTGTCATTCACAATTTCAGGAATATCATATACATCATACCATTGATCATTATCGCTATCATAATCATCCTGCTCCATATTCGATTCAGCGTCATTTTCATCTTCACTATATGCAATGAAATCCTTTAAATTACCATTACTATCAACATCACTTGCATTTGGATCATCTTCAGGATCATAGTCATCAGAGTCATCGTCAGTACATTCTGCTTCTCCATATAAGTACTTATACACATTATCTAAATAATCATTCTCTCTTTTTCTTTTTTGACTGAATCGCATTTTCTTATCTTCTAAATTTTCTTTCTTTTGGTCTTGATCATTTGATTTACCCACTATGCCTATAACGTGTATGGTATTATGGTTGTTTGAATCCATAGAACACAATATACAAAAAATAATAAAATGAAACGAATATATTTCAAATATTGATATTATGTTAATTATTAACCTATTAATGTCATATTTTGTCTAGCATATTGCACAGGAGTTAAATTCTGTACTGGGTATGGCTGTTGTTGTTGTATTGGTGTTTGATTTCTCTCCATTAACACTTCATCTGCCAATTTATTTAATATAGCTTGTGCTTCCTTGAATGTCCATGGATTAATACTCTTTAACATCTGTTGTGCCTCTGGAGGTAATGTTTCGAGTGTTTTCAGTACTTGAGCTTGTTGATCATTTTGTACCGATTGTTGCGATTGTTGATTCGGTTGTTGTTGTGGTAGATATTGAGGGTGTTTACCATCTTGTTGATATGCAACACCACTATTAAAAGTTATTTGAGGTATTGGACCAGCTGACATATTAAAAACGGCTATAATGACAATATTGATATTATTGACTATATTATCACTCAAAAATATAATTATTTCAAATTATGGTTAAAAGAAGTTCAAAAGCGAAATATCGTAAGTATATCATAGGTAAAGGCAAGTTCTGGGATGGAGTAAAGAATTTCTTTAAGAAAACAAAAATTTTATCAACAGCAGCTAGTTTAATCCCAGGTGTAGGTCCAGCCTTAGGTAATGTTGTATCCAATGTAGGATATGGTAGAAAACGTAGAAGAAGAGGTGGACAAGCAGAATGGAATTATGATGGTGGTATAAGTGGTGCTGGTTCTTTTTGGAATAAAGTTAAGAATGCAAAGATACCAAAGGAATTAAAAAATGTAATTACTGGTGGTCCAGGCAGCATGCCCTATTTAAAAAATGGTGGAATGGCTAATCCATTTGCTGTAAAGAATTGGACAAAAGGTGGTCCAAGTACTATACCGAAATTTTTGTTAGCAAAGAAAAAGACTGGTTCTGGTAAAAGACGTAAAAGTAGTAATAGTCTCGATAATCGATATATTGACAATAAGATTAGAGTTTTCTAGTCTAATTTTATTTTTTCTATTTTAATCGTATTTCTTTATTTTCATTCGAAATAACATAATGCCAAAAGGTGGTAGAAGACGTAGATGCGTTTATGGAAGAAGGGGTGGTTCATTTTGGGGTAAGTTAAAAAATTGGGGTTCCAAAGCATTTAACTGGGCAAAGGATCATAAAATAGCATCCAAAATAGCTAGGGAATTTGGAAAGAACGATATCGCAGATGGATTATCAACAATGGGATTTGGTCGTAGAAGACGTAGGTCAGGAAGAGGTAGATTACCATTCAATGGAGGTGGGAGTAATCAACAAGCATTATTGAATGCATATTTAAAATCAAAGGTGGCTCGAATGTAAGCTTGAATTTTAATAATGCTAATAATACTTATATTATTATTTTCATTGTTTTTTTGTTAATTTTATTTTTCATAACATAGAAATAAAAAAATGAGTGATACTGAATCAACTGAATATGTGAGTGATGATAGTTCTACTGATGAGTCTGATAGTGAAGTAGAGTCAATAAATGAAAATGATTCCAAGATGTCCAAACCAAAAATCGCAGAAGCTGAACCAAGTGATGCTATGATCAATGAATTACTATCACAATTCTCTCCAAAGGATATATACAACATATTACAGAATGATGGATCATCATCTCATAAAAATTCAAAAAAAGGTAAAAAACACTCCCATAAATCCAGATCAAGATCAAGATCACATGAGAGATTCAAAAGAAGATCTAGTAAGAAACAAAAATCAAATGCTTTAGACGAGCCAAAGTCCAAACGTGGTGGTGGTCGAAAAAATAGTAAAAAGGATAGGGACTCATCATTACCTCCTCCTAGTCGTATGACAAAAGCTGAATTACAAATAGCTTTGAAAGAAACTAGAGATCAATTAGGCAAATATATGAAGAAGTTAGAAAAGAGTTCAAATCCAAAGAAAGAGAAAATAGAGAAAGTAAAAGAACCAGAACCAGAAGAAGATAAACCATTAGGTAATGATATTGCAGGTAGAGAAATACAAGGCGAGCCTATCGAGCCTGTTTATGTTCAATAATATTAATAATACTTATATTACACATTATTATTATAATTAAATTGTTTTTTATTTTCTATTAAGTTATTATGAAAAAACTAAATAAGAAAATACTACTTGCTGTGTTTGCTCGGATGAGAGGCAAAGGCAAAAGGAAGAAGATACGGAGAGGTGAAGGATATAAAGGACATGACAAATATTATCAGAGTTTATATAATAATTTTTATAGAGAGAATGCAAAAGATTTAGTGGATATGAGAAACAGTCGTTTAAATGAAATAAAAGATGAGATTACTAAATTGAATTTTAAAGACACTCCTCCTAATGAAGGTGATATTCGTAAATTGAATGATGAGCAAAAATTTTTAGAGAGACAGAATGCAATCGATTCTATGTTATCCACATCATTACATGAAGGTAATGCAATGGCTATACCACTTGCTAATAGTTTAAGAGAGATTGATGATCAGCATTTGTTTGGTCCTAACATGTATGTGAATATGAATAGGCCTAATTACAATGAAATGGCTCAAGCAAGTGCAAAGACTAGGATGCAGATGGGTGAGTATATGAGTAATCCAATTAACCAAATCAAGATGTCACAAATGCAGCAAATGGTATATATGCTATATGTTTTGATTTATATATAATAGTAGAAGTTGAATAAATTGATTACTCCTAAAGCAGAAACAGATATTAAAGTACAGCCGTCTACTGGTAATACAGATGATGTTAAAGAACAGACTGATCATGATCCTGTTGATGATATTACTATTGACGATGTTAATAATTTTACTAAAGAACAAATAGACCAAATATTTGATGAATATGACTTTACAGAAGCTCAGAAAACTAAAATAAAAGAATTATGGGAACAGGCTCAAAATATTAAACAATATGAAGAATGGGTTGCAAATGGAAAAACAGATGATGATGATGACGAAAATGAAGATATTGAATTCAATAAACCAAAAGAAGAAGAAGATGATGATGAATTCTATACTCCTAATGCAAGTGATGAAGAAGTAGATGAAGAAGATTTAAAACAGTTTATAGAAGAGTGGGAACCAGAAGATGAGAATGAGGATAATGTTAAAAAAATTGATAGACAGTTAAACAGAATTTTTGATGAACTGGGTATTCATTAATAATATCATCTATAATATCAATAACGGCTATATTTCTAATTGTATTGTTTCTCTATTTTTTTATATTGTTTTATATATTTTATGGGTGTTAAACGAAAGCATAAGCAACAATCATCACCAAAAGAAGAAGCAATTGATTTTGAGAATCCCTCTGTGTATCATAATGCACTTAAGAGAAAATTGAAAAAGATCATCTATAACAAGGTGAAAGATAACAAAACAATAAAACTAGATCTCAGTCACATGGCTAACCCAACAGCCATTGTTGACAAAGGCAATGGTACATATGGATTAGACATCTATGATCCTAAATCTAGTTTCAATAAATTTTATGATACTATAGGAGATGAGGATGATATAGAGGAATTATCAAAGCCTGTTAATCCAAATATAAACACAACAAAAAACAATTTTATGACTGATGAGATGAAATACAAATTATATATGTCAGGCATCACAGACCAGTTTGGACGATATTATAGGAACATAGGTAAGTATAACAAGCCATACTCAGATTATTATGCTCAACCAGAGAATTTAACATACCAATGGCAAAATCCATTTTTATCTCAAATTGAAGGACAACCATTACAACAATGGGGATCACAGTACAATGTAAATTCATATCAATCCAATCCAAGATGGAATAATAATGCTGGTACAACACAAAAAGATCACGAGTATGAATTACAACAAGAAAATGAAATAGTGAAAGCAAGGAATGAAGAATATCAGAGAAAGATAGCAACAATGGAAGAAAGAGAAAAACAATCATTAATTTCAAAAATTGATAAATATTTCTCAGGTAATACAACATACGATTGGTTGAAATTTGGTGTAAAGTTCTGCTTATGTACTATGACATTAGGTTCTATTTCACAAGTGTTTGATATACTATTTCCTGATAGTACTGCTGGTGCAATATTAAAGTATTTAGTAAATGCAGGAATAGGATATAGTGGTGTTATGCAATGGATATTTGGTTTATCCCCAGCATGGGTTAATGCAGCATCTTTTGTGTCAATGTTAACTCCTAATTTTGTCAGTTTGGTATATAATCGTTGGAAACAAGTTCCTCCAATGGATATGTCACAATGGATTCATTCTAAGTTAGATAGTATAATGGGTTTCTTTACTACATCACTAAGTAATATATACAATTGGTTCAGAGCAGGGTTGTATAAATAGGTAACCTATAGATTATAGGTAAAACCTATAATCTATCTTTGACTGTAGGTCGGTCAAACCTCGAGCATTATTTTGTTAAAATCTATTTTAGTTACATACTGAGTAACATTTGTTTAATACAAACTATCATACTATATAAAATATTATTCCTGCTTCTTGTTTTACTTTAGTTACTATAGTTAGAATAAGATTGGTTGAAATTGAATAAATATCTATACTAATATATTAAAATTCATCTACAAACTACTCAATAGTGATATTTAACATATTTATAAACAACTTGTTATTTTGATGATTAATTTATATTGATTACTATCTCTAAAAAACAAATATTAATGTAATTATAATAATAAATCTCTATTTCTGGATATTAATGATTTGTCTTCAATAAGTCTCTTACTTTCTCAGTTTCTGAAAATAAATAAGCATTATAAAACTCTCTTAGAGGTATAATATATCCTAGCTTGAAGCAAAACCTTCTAAATTCTGGTGAGTCTAATATTGTGGTACTGACTGCATTGAAGGTTATTAATTTACATAGATCTTTGTTGACAGAATCTGAATTGACTTTGGCTTTTACCATATGTAATAATCTGAATATATTATTTTAATCACATTTTCCAAAACATTTTGAAGTAGTTAAAATGTTACTTCTCTAACATACAGCAATTGAATAAATGCACAACTCTATTGATGCGATAGGGGGTAATGTGATATCCCTATAGTTTCATATACTATAAAGTATTATAAATATTGAGTAATTATACATTTAAATGATCTAAATCTTAAAAAATAAAGATTTACTTAGTCAAACCATCAAGCTTGATGTTTTTTTCTTTTATTTTTTTTATTCTATAATTAATTTAATATTATGTTAATAATATGTTATTGTGAGTCATCATTGAGAAATAGATCAAAATAATAGTAATATAAAAAGTGCATCGACTGACGGTCAAATTTGATATTTGAAAGATGATGTATAAAACATTAATTTTGTATATATGGTTAGATTATATGCTTCTTAACTCATGTTCAATAGGAGGTCAACTAATAGTTAGTATAAGGAAGGTAAAGGTCAAGCTAAAGATATAGGTTTTGACCTATAGGTAAACCTATAATTTTTGACCGAAAAATACAACACTGGTTCAGAGGTATATTTGGTGCTACTCCTTCAACAACAACAAATTCGACGAGTGCGCCGGCCACTTCAAATATTCAAGCATCGAATGTTACAACTGCTCCCAGTTCTAATAATACAACTTCAATACCTACAACTGCCCCCAGTTATAATAATACAAGTAATAGTACTACAACTGCCCCCTGTTCTAATGTTACAACTTCAATACCTGCAACTGGGGCAGGTTATAATAATCAAAGTTCAAATGCTGCAAGTTACGCCGGAATGATGGCAGGTGCTGCTGCCGCCACGGCGGCAGCAGCCCAGCCAACATTGCAAAATAACACACAACCAATACAACAACAACAACAACAACAAAGATACAATATAGATGCTATTATGGAAAAAATACAACCATTTTTGATTAATCAATATGATTATGAATCAGTTAAGCAAATGGTTATGAATAATACAAAACAAGATTTAGAAAATGTATGTAAAAATGTAGGATTGCCATTAGATATTATATCAAAGTATTCCAGCTATGGTGGAACAATAGATCAATTAGTAGATTACTTACATTATTTCAAATATCAATGTGGTCGTAGTGTTCCAGAAGCACGATCAGATGTGTGTAATTTAATTAATGGTATGGGTAGTGAATATCATTTATGGCCTAAAGTAAATTATGGTTTATTTGGTATGTCTTTAGATGGATATCCAAAGACAGGCTCAGGTAGAAGAAAACATGTTCATTTCAAACATAAGAAACATCACAGAAGAAATAAACTAAAATTAGAGAGTATCCCACGGAGGCATCTCTTGGCTACTAAGAAATTAGGTGGTAATAGTGGTATTATACCATTAAGAGTGGGTCAAAGTGTTGGTCCTAATGAGCATGTCATTATTACTAATCCAAGACAACAAATGTATGATGTTGCTAGTGCTGCTTATAATGGAACATCACAATTACAGCCAAGTCAAATACCAGAATATATTCAACCATATATACCAATAGAAACTGTAGGATATGATTATAATTGGAATTATGATAAATTATTTAGTCCAGGTTTGAATAGACAAGCTCGAAAAGAAGTTCAATATGCATTAACTAATAATTATGCTTCTTTGCTTCCTAACAATTATCATATTAATTTTTATGATATGCTAGATCGTGAACATAAAACAGGAAATTTAAGAGGAACATTCCCATTAGCAGTATTAGATACATCTAATCCAAGAAGCTATCTTTTGAATTGGCCTGAATATGTTACAGAAGCAGATGTTCAGGCATATGATAATGGAATGAATAGAGTTACAGATCCTTTGTTACAAAAATTTCCTAAATTACAAAATTATAAATCATTACAAGAGATTATAGAAAAGAATCCTCAATTAGCAGCCTATAAAAATTATAGACAAGATTGGTTGACCTCAACTTGGGATAAATTAACAGGTAATGATAAAGATGCAATAGAATATTATAACAAACTATTACTGCAGCAGGAGTATTTGCAAAATGAATTAGTTGATGGAGTAAGTAAGATCAATCAATATTCAGATCCATATAATTTTGATCCGAATCGAGCTGAAAAAGTAAAAGAATATATTGCATTGAATAATCAAAAGGCACAAAGATATATGGATGATCCAGAGATATTAGAAAGATCAAAATTTTATAGATGGGCATTAGATCCAAAAAATCAAGAACTAGTGAATAGTGCTATAGATATAGATAAAGAACCGCATACATGGATTAATGAAGATAAATATAGAGAACTAAATGAAATAGCATCACAGAATAATAGAGATTTCATTAACTTTGATTATAACAGAGAGAAGTTAGGTCACTCACTTCCTCAAGAGTGGGTGAATGCAGATAATAAACAAAAATATGAAATAGCTATTGGTTTAGTGAAAACTGCTTGTAGTTCATGGGCACAATTTGAAAATTCACAATTTCAAAAAGCACTTGATTCATTACGTGAATCTGATTTTATGGGTTTTGCTGGTAATTTGTTCCTGTGTGTAGAGAATGTATTTAGGATATTTCCACAAATATACTATACAATGAAGTCATATTTGGTAGGTGGAGTTACTCCTCAAATGTTTGAAGTAGA
Source organism: Proteromonas lacertae (assembly GCA_002245135.1). Classification (NCBI taxonomy): domain Eukaryota; class Bigyra; order Opalinata; family Proteromonadidae; genus Proteromonas; species Proteromonas lacertae. The sequence continues at coordinate 175,275 of NGBS01000880.1, read as the reverse complement.
TCATGCAATGAAATATGTTCGTGCAATAGTAATGACATGTTTGGCTTATTGGTTATGGAAAAAATCTAAACTACCAACATCAGGGTTCTTGTATGTAATGTGGTACTTCATTTTCGACTACTATGAGATAATTCGTATGCTGTCAGGTGGTAGATTACCTGCTATCACTGACTTGTATTATGGTAATTCAGAAAAAGTTAAGTCAATGTTACCTGAAGCAATTCAAAAATCATGGTTACCTGTAGACTTGTTGTATAACTTTGGTGTTTCATTTATGTTCAATACTCATCCATATGTTCGATACTTATTTCAATTAGTTCCATTCTTCTATAAATTTTCTAATATTGGAAATATAGATGCAAAAAATGTAGGTGATACATTAAAAACAGCAGCAACTGTAGCTGCAGCTGCAAATGGAGGTGATGCAACAACTGCTGCAGCAGCAGTTAAAGGTATCAGTGAATTATCAAAAGCTATGCCATCAATGGCAAAAACTGCTGTTGCAGCTGATCCAACAGGTACATTACAAACTGTTGCAGGTATAGGAACAGTATTCAGTGCATTGACTGCTTGTTTTGGTTTGCTAGATGCAGGTGGTTTATTAAACTGGTTAAAACCAACACCATATCAACACAAGAATGCAATCAAAATGGATAACTACGTGAAACGTTCACAACAAACAATTCCAAGTTCACTCACTAATTTTGGTAGAGCAGTGAGTAATTTAGATCAAGCAAAACAACTCAGTGAAGCTATGAGTTACTTTGGAATAGGTAATGGAAATAATAAAAAAGTAAAGAAATTAATTTCACGTAGGTAAGTTTTGTATAACAGTATCACTTCAGATGCCTTATCGAACTTTGATATAGAGTTAATTGTGAAAAATGAGTTCAATAATTTTCATGGAAAGTTCATGGGAGTGTTCTGCTGGGACGAACTTGTACTTCCTATACCTAAAAAGAAAAATCAATGGGGAATCATAATCAATACACTCACCACACAAGCTAGCCCTGATTCTGTAGGTCATTGGGTTGCTTTAGTAGTTGACAATATCAAGAAGCAATTCCTGTACTATGATTCATTTGGTGAAGATCCTCAACACTTGGAAGAATTTAAAATAAATTTGAAAAAATTAAAGAAGTATCATAATGAAAAGTATGAACTTAAAATCAATGGAGTACAGAACCAAAATTCAAATACTGCTAACTGTGGTTTTTTTGCTATTAATTTTTTGAAAAATATTTTAAGAGATCAGTGTAGTTTCAAAAAGGCTACTGACTATAATACAATAGTGGGTGAAGCAAAAATTAGGTTAATGAAAAAACAATTTGGTTTAATATAATATAAAATTATAACTTAATTATTTTATTTTTTTCTGTTTTGTTATGTGTGGTGAAATATTGTATGAGTTTCAATATATTCTATCATCTCTGTATCCATATGAGTACATTTGAAGAATATTGGCATCTTACCATTAAAACATCTTTGTGGCATTCTAATGATTACTTTTTTCATTGTTGGTGTGTATGTAACTTTGGGTCTATCTCTATCTCCTAAGTCACAAGGACCTACAAACACTAATATCAAACGTTGACTCATGATCATGTTAATCATTTTGTGTGTTAACTCAAAATACCATTGATATATAGGTTTTCGATGATAAAAAAATATAAGGAATTGTAGGCTATACAAATCTAAGTATATGTCTGGACCACTTAAATGATATTTCTTTGTTACCTTGGATTCAAGTTCTGGTAATTTATATTCAATCTGTGGTGGTAGTGTAAGCATATATAAAAAATAGAATATACTATATGTATATGTATAATAAAATATTTTAAAAAAAAGAAATTAAAAAAAATGGGATTACTAATAGTCTGTGCTAGGAATCGAACCACTAATGCCAGCTGCATGACTCTTTTTTCCTTGCACAGTCTATCAGATCCCAATTAAATAAAAAAAAGGGCATTTAGATATACCGTGCCAGGATGATTCAAGCCGAATTTCAATGGCGCAATATTAAACAACACATCCAAGTAGAAATTATTAAACTTCCATAAATTCCTTGTGAAATTAATTTAATAAATAAATAAATAATTATAAATTAGAAACGCAGCCCTCATCGTAGCTAGTCTATCCAATGCCCAATAATAAAAAACAACATATACAATATATAACATAATATAAATTTATTCGTTACAATATTGATTTGTCTCCCTTCTTTCTCTTGGGTCTCTCCAGTATTTTTCTAAACCATGTGGTTGGTGCATCATCTTTTCTCACTAACTGCAACTCATAGTGTTTGAATCGAATTAATGAAAAACCTTGAATGTCATTCCCATTGATATCACCTAAATTGTATGAATATCGATTTTTCTTGATTATCTTATATACATTGTCTGACCAGTATATGTTCTTATCCATTTTACGTCTTCTCTCTTTGAATCTCACCAAATCACCTACTTCGAAATTTTGACCAGTATGATCCAATTTTTCATAATTCTTTAAGTTGTAGTTAATTGATTTTTGTAATATTTGTTTTTGTAATTCTGGACTATGGAATACCTCATTTGGGGTATATCCTTTAATTCCTGGTAATGGCTTGTTGTTATAGTCATCTATCACTTCCTGTATTATACTATCGAGTTTTAATTTATAATTCATATCTGGTATAATATGCTTATCATTGTGATCAATATCTGCCATATATGTAGGTGCATCATATCCCAGATCCACCAAGTGTTTGTACAACAATCTTTTTATCACACTCACTGATCTATCCAATAATGACTCTATTTTATGCTCTGAACCATCTTTTTGAAAATATGATATTCCTTCAGCATCACATAACTTCTTAATATTTGAAAAACTAGCATCAGCATCTGATAGAATACTTACCACATTTTTATGTGTTTTGTTACCATAGGCATCTGTTTCATAATACCACTTCTGAAATGCATCCAATGTAATATCACCATATTTATTAGGCATAAATATTGCCCATACTTTTCTTGAATTCATTTCGATAAAATACAAATGTTCCATATCAGGTAAGAAAAACACTATATCCATTTGGAAGTACCCAGGCTTCTTGATAGTTGCGAATGGATTATTTTTTTATATTTGAAATCAACAATTTGTTTTCCAGGTTGTCTCCTTAAGTATTCACGTACTACATCTGGTGGTGGAGCTATATCATTCATACTAGACAAATGTTGTGTCATTTTGACAAATTCATTTTCATTAAGGTAATAATATTTTTTATATAGCTCATCTAAGCGTGATCGATATTGGGCAATTTGGTTTGACATTTGGTCTTCATACGAAGCCTCTCTTGTTGGATGTGTAATATTCGGTGCTCCATGGTTAATATATGTTGCAAGTGATAAGTTACCATTTGTAGGTAACGGTTTGACAGGATATGGGTTTTGGTTGCTATATGAGCTGTATAAATGTGGATCGTAACTATTAGTGCTAAACATATGGTCCAAAAACAAAAAACAAAAGTAATAATGAAATTCATTTCATTATGGATATTATCTAAATTAATAGAGTTATATGTCTTTATAGCAACATTTAAAAATATATATATATCCGTTTCATATATACATATAACATTTGTTCATTGTTCAACGTTATTTCCCTTTCAATTCACTTATTATGAGCAACTGGAAGATACTATACAAAAACAGCTTCATTAATGATCCAAATCCGAGCATATATAAAATTTTATGTGAGAATTTTAAGACGATTGTAGAACATGAGAAAGATTTGCAACGATATAGGTATAATATATTATTATTATGTCTATAGCTGGAATGGTAACTTCAGTATAAGGCGTTTCACTACATGGTACAAAAGATTCACAGAAATTGAAAAGATTAGTGATCGTCATGAAAGGTTAAAAATGTCTAGAGTGTTGATGTCTGTCCTGCTATGTAATATCATGTATAAAGAGGATCTGGACAAAAGCATCGTATATCTATTTAATATATATTTCAATTTTGAATCAATAGTATGATCGTATGCTTGACCATGCAATGGAGGACATGGTAGAACTGACTTGTATGTATATCATACATTTCGGTGACAACGATTTAGCAAAATGCGAAAAAGAAGAAAACAAGAATTCGAAAGGAGATATAGTTTACAGAAGTACTGCTGAAAGTATGGTAAGTAGTAAAGTCTCTATAGCATCGTTGTTTGATAATCTGGATGATGATGATTATAATGATGATGATGACAACAACAACAAGTTGTTAAAGGTAGTATCCACAAAAAGAAAGTGCAGTACATCTAAAGCTCCAAGATTCAAAAGAAAGAAAATAAATCAAAAAAACATTTCAACCAAAAACCAAAAACAAGAAGATAGTACTACAGAGGAAGATGATGATGATGATAACTTCTCCCAATTTATAGTAGATGATGATGATGAGGAGGAGCCAGAGTACCAAAATGATTATTAATCTCTGGTCCTAAATGGTTCAAATGATTGATTGTGTTTGTGTGGGAGTGTTGTTTTCATAATTTACATAATTAATTAGCATTATAACAAGTCTTATAAGAAATATCAATAATAGAAAAATAGATGCGTTTCGAGATTTGACTTGAACTCCATTTTTTTGTTTTGTTTTTTTATTACATAGGATGGTCACTATATGGTGTCATATCACACCATGTGTTGACCATCCTATTGAGATTGTTTTTATTGAATTATTTTTTGAAATTATATGTCATTCACTTTCTATAATTTGAACTAACAACATAAATAGATTCATCATAAGATGAGGATTCAAATGGAATAATTATTTTTGTTTAAATTCAAACAGAAAAGCGAAAAAATAATGTAAGCTTGAATTATGGTTTGATTATGAAACGGACAAAAAAACTATAGGGGGAAATGAGTATGTACTCATTTCCCCCTTTCTATCATTATTATTGTAAAAACTAAATCATTGAGGGTTAAACTGTGTTTTTATTTTCAAACATGTTTGAAAAATCTTCTCAAGCCGGTTTGATTTTCTAATTCTTTTGTTTGTTGGTATGAGTGTTAGTTTATATCCTTTTAAGTTAAAATGTAATAATTATTGTTTTTATTAACTGTTTACAATTGAAGAGAATAGCTCATTTGTTGATAGTAATAATATTTGCGATATATCCCAAAATACAGATAGTAGTGAATATAAAATTGTATATTGTATTTTTGGAATTAATTAGAGTTATACAAAAAGGCTTCAAAAAGAAAATGAAGATTTGAAAGAACAGAATAGACTATTGGTATAAAATATTATCCTATATAATATTACTAGGTATTGGAAATAGATAAAATGAAAGAAATGGAAAATAGACAGACTCATTTATCAGATTTGTTGAGATATTATAGATCTTCCTTTTATGAGTTATATAAACAGTCATTTCAATCATATGTATTATCATAGAATATATTATTTCGATATAGAAATTTTCTCAAACAGTAGAAAATGAAAATAATCAAGAATTAAAAGAAGATGTTAATAAGATATATTCATATTTAAAGACAATGATTATTCCACCAATTATTCATTCATCAAAAACTTTTGAATTAATAAATCAACCAATTAAAGATAGTATTATATATAATAATGTTATAATTTGTATAGAATTACCAATTCGAAGAGATATTTCAATCTCAGATAATGATTATGTTGAACAATTTGGAATAGTAAATGAAATGTTAAATTCTTTAAGTTTTAATAATAACAAAAATAATAATAAAGAAATATCAAAAGAAATAAAGAATTATTTAAATGAATATAATATGGTATTATCCAATATGTTAGATTCAGTTTCATCTTATATTCAGTATCAACAAGATGAATTAAATATAATGAAAGAGAATTATGACAAATTATTAATAAAATCAATAGTAGATCAAGACAAAATCAATGTTTATATTAGATGTAGAAAACCTGAAGATGATGAAGATAATGAATTAAAGATAGTTGAAATAAATAATGAAAATGAAAAAGAAATTGTAATGTATGGAACAACAGATACGTTTAAATATTATGAATTTGACAATTGTTTTAATGAAAATAGCAGTCAAATTGATATTTATAATGAATTGAATTATGTAATACCTTCATTACTCGATGGATATTATATTTCTATAATTAGTTATGGGATAAAAGGTAGTGGGAAAAGTTATACACTTTTTGGAGAAACTGATAAAGTTACAGATAGAAAATTGATGAAAAATGGTAAAATAAATGTAGATAGTGATATAGGATTAAGTTATAGAATAATAATAGATATATACAATTATATTTTATTCAATAATTATGATAGTGAAATGAAAATATCTGTTGTTGAATTGAGGAATGATGAAGAAGTTTATGATATTTTACATTGGTATAATAGTGAAGAAAAAGGAAATGAAGATTTCAAATTGAATATTCGTTATTCTAATAAAACAGTTGAATTTTCAGATATTAATGATGTTTTAATTAATGATAAGAAAGATATTATAAAGATATTAAATATATGTAAAGAAAAGAGAAAGAGAAAAGATGATATACCATCAAGTATGTTTATTTATGTCACTTTAAAGATTAAAACAGTTAATAAAGTACTAGAAAGTAAATTAACAATTGTAGATATGATTGATTCAGATAGAAAAATAACAAAATCAGAAATAAAAATCAAAGAAAAAAGTGAATATTTATACCCATCTATTAGTAGTTTTAGTAACATTATAAATCATTTAGTTGAAAATAGAGTAATGATAAATTACAAAGAAAATAAATTGACTTTGTTATTAAGAGATTCTTTCAATGGTAAATCAAAAACAGTGATGTTATGTAATATCAATACAACATTAAAATATAGTGATGAGATTAGTAATACATTAAGTTTTGCTTATTCCTTGAAGAATATACAGTATGGAACAAAAGTAAACAATTTTATACAGTATTCAAATCAGATAAATGAAATAAGAAGACTTAAAAAGACAATTGAAGATATTAAAAATGGTAATGGAATGAATGAAGAAAGAGATAATGAAATATTAATGTTAAAAGCTACAGTAGATGATTTAAAAGAACAATTGGAATTATATAAAGAGAAAGATGAAGAAATAATTGGTTTGATAAAAGAAAACAATCAATTGAATGATAAATTAATTGAATTTGAGAATAATAAATTGGAAATCTTGAGATTAAAAGAAGAGATTAATGAATTACAGAAGAAGAATGTAGAAATAATAAAAGAAAAAGATGAAGAGATAAACCAATTAACTATACAAAATGAAATACTGAATAAAACAATTGAATCTGATAAAGATACAGAAAGTAAGTTGAAAGAAAGAATATTACATCAACATGAACAATTGAATAAATCAATAGCAAATACAAATGAACTAAAGAAGATGGTTGAAATACAGAATCAATCATTAATTGAAATGAAATTAATAACTGAAACTCTGCAAAGGAAAATGAAAGAGATGGAAATAGAGTTGGAAAATGAAAAAGAAATAGTGAAAGAAAAAGATGATAGAATTAGAATGTTGGAAGAATCAATACCAGAACCACCTGTTATTATTGATTCACAAACTCAAACATTACCGCAACCTCAAGTTCAATATCAAACACCAAATAGAAATATGCAAATGAGAAAACCACCTCATACACAGAAACAGCTAGTAATTAATCAACAACCATTACAAAGACAACCACAACAAAAACAAGAAAGAAATCAACCAAATCCTCAAACTATACAAAAACAATCACAATCACAATCAACTAAACAACCAGTTGTAAATCAACAGCAACATTCAAACCAACAAAGGCAAATGCCAGTTAGAAACATACCACCTCCTCCACAAATTCAACCTCAAAGACAGTCTACTCCTCAAGTTAGAAATCAACCAAATTCTCAATCACATCAAACACCTCAGAAAACCCCAATAAGAAATCCACAACCTCATACTAGGAATCAAACCCAAGTACAACAGCCACAGGAACAACCAGTGAGAAGAAATACAATTCAACCACCACAACAAACGCCAATTAGAAATCCTTCTCAATCTCAAATACAAATACAGCCAAAACCAAAACCAATAGCCCAACAGAGACAAATTCAACCACAGCAAACTAGAAGTCAGCCACAAATACAACAACCTGTAAGAAATCAACAAATGAGAAGTATACCTCGAGTTCAACCTCAAGCTCAGCTAAATACTCAATCTCAAGCACAGTTACAAACAAGAAATACTCCTCAAATACGTCAGACTCCACCACCACAACAACATATAAGAAATCAATCTCAAATTTCACCTCCATCACAAGTAAAAAGAATAAAACAACCATCACCACAATCACAACAACCATTTAGAAATTATTTTACTCAAAATAATAATAGTTACTAATTATTTGAATTTAGATCATTTTAGATGAAATTTATATGTTGTTTATAACAAATAGATAAAAGATAAAAGTAATTATACTAAAAACATTTACATTAACTATATACATAACATTTATATATATATATCACTTTCATATATCATTTTCATCGTAACTATTTATCCTACACTTCGGATTACAAACCAAATCACTAGAATCATCACTCACAATTGAAGAATTTTCACTATCATTTTTAATTTTTAATATTTTAATATTCCTATTTTCATTTGTTTGAAATATTTTCATATCATATTCATTCTTTAATATAAATTTTATTTTATTCAAAATTTCATTTAATTTATCATTTTCTTTCATTTCTTTATTTCTTAGTTTAATATAATAATCTATTGTTTCATTATATAGTTTTATTGAACTGATTTTATATTCCAACTCTTTTATTTTTTTACTCATTTCTTCCATTTTTTCATTTTTTACATTTCTTTTGCTTTTTATTAATATTTCTAATTTTAGTTCATCATTTTCTACTTTTAGTTTTTTTATTTCATCTCTTAAGCTTTGAGTTCTTTTAAATTCCTCATAATAATACATTATTTCACTGTCTTTAAAATTGAGTGATTTTATCTTATCATTTTTTGAATTTTCTGGTTGATTGTTTGATTTTTCTAAATCTTGGATTTGTTTGTGTAATAACTGTATCTCTGAATGCTTTTCTTCTAATTTGATTTTTGATTTAATCTCTTCATCTTTGTAATATATTTCTAATTTTCGTATTTCATTCTCTTTTTCTGACAATTTCTTGTCAAAACTCTTTGTATCGTTGGTCATTTTTATTTTTAAATCCTCAAGTTGTTCTTTAAGCGATTGAATTTCACTAATATACAAATTCTCATTGAAACTGAGAGTATTCTGATGGAATATAGTCTTTTTAGGCGATGATGGTAAAGAGTTGTTTAGTCTATGAACAAATAAACAAAATATTATACAATGAGGGATTCCTTGAGTGAGTGGCGGAATTAACAGACTTTGCAAGTATCTCTCTTTTTAATAAATCGATCTGTTGATTTTTCAATAACAGCTCATCCTCATAATTTGAAATCTGTGATTGAAGCCTGGATAAAAGTGTATTTCTCTCCAAATAATATTCAAGCTGTGCAGTTGTGATTGATATAAGATTCATTTCCTTATTCATTTCAGATACACCATAAAAACACTAAAATAAGAATATTGAATGAATTTTTTCAGGGCAATTTTTCATTAAAACCCCAATTTTGAAATTTTCAACAAAAAAGAAAAAAAACATATTCATTATGATTAATTCCTTGTTACACTTACTAAAGTGACTGTATTTCCTATATCTCCTACAACTACAAATGGATACAAAGGGCAAGGTAATTTCTTAATTAATAGTTGTGGTTTGCTTCCATTCTTACCCATTTTCATTTCTTTCATCTTCATATCATAAACAACCTCATAAATATCATTACTGTTATTAATAAAGATATTTCCATTAACTACAACAGTATTTCCACCAACACAAAGATAAGATTGTAAACTATCATGATACCAACCATATGAATTACTTTCATATAAAATTCTAGTTCCGTTGAAATTGTTAACTCTTTGCGCACCTAAGCCAATTATTGTAGAACCAATAGAAAACGATGTATTTTGTTTAAATCTGAATTTTAGTGTATAAATGTAATTATTCGTCATTTCAATATTCAAATAAGAATGACTATCCATACCATGATCAATCCCAACGGATCTTTTTACAATTTTTCCATCGCTTGAAATTATTGAATTGTATATTGATTTTGATGAGAATTTATATTCTATACTTGTTATTTTAATTTCACATTTCTTTTCACTTATTTTATTTTTAGCTATGACAACAATGGAAGTTTGTTCTTTTATTTCAGTTTTTATATTTCCACTGATAATTCCACTCTTTTCATCTATTTCTAGTCCTTCCATTAATTCATTTTCTACTTCAAATATACATTCTGTACCATCACAAATTGGTTTTAATTCAATAGAATTATCATCACTATCATTATTTCCAACAATAAACTCATACTCATCTTTTTCATAATGAAATTCTGATATTATTTTCATATTTATCAAATTATTTATTTGTTTATCATATGATTTCTTATTATCATTTAATATTTCTAATTCAATATTATTTATTTTAGTAAATTTAATTATTATTTCTTTTTGACTATCACTCAATATATCTGGTATTTTCAATAATTCATTTAATATATCTTTTCCACAACAATTATAAAGTGTTTTAATATTATCCATTTCGTTAATAAATAGTATTAAACATCGTAATAAACATAATTTAATATTTTCTTTAGTATTTTCATTGTATTTTGTTAATAGTCGAATGTATAATTGAGTTGATAGGTTTACATTTATTTTCATTTTCATTGAAATTAATAATCCAATAATAATGATCAAATCGTCATTATTAATCAGTAATAAATCATTTATAATATATTCTAAATTATCTATGTTATTATTCAATATATTTTCATCATTATAACTATTGAATTCAACATCATTTCCATTCATTATATCCATATACTTTCTGAATATAAAATCTTTCAAATCATTATTTATCATATTCTTTTCATCTTCAAATGTAATATAAATATGATTATAACTGTTATTATTATTATTATTCGATTTTGTAATATCATCAAATTGAAGTAATTTGTCAATAAAGAATATTTGTTTTGCAGTAACTTTATCAAAATCAATCTTTTTAAAGAACTCTAAAAATATTTCTTTTGTTTTTTTACTCTCTATATCATCTTTTAATGTTTTTATATTCATTTCATAATAAGTGAATAATTGTTTTAATAAGTAATATTCATTAGGTAATATTAAAGTGTGACTTAAAATATATTCCAAAATTTCTAACGGTAAATGGATAAAATATTCATTGTCATTAGTATCTGCAATATATTTCCAATTCCAATTGTTTATATAATTCAATAAATTGTCTTTTAAATCAATTAATTGGTTATTGTCAAGAAATGAATAGATTTCGAACAGTTTTTGAGTTAAACTGAAATTTAGATGGTTTTCTATGTATTTCTTTGCTTCAATGAATAAGGTACTTTCATTATAATATAAACAAACTAACATAATGTCAATTACATTATTCTCTTCTATTACAAGTTTACCACCACTTATAAATTTTTCAAATTCTAAAAATCCTGTCATTGATACTCCTTCAAATACCTCAATAACATCTTCACATTGTGAATCTTTGATAATTTTGTTGAATGTAATATTTTCAGTAGATAAAATTGATTTTATGCTCTGAATAATTTCATCACCGATTTTTATTTTGATATCCCCATAACCATTATTGACTAAATGACGACACCATCTATATATATAAAATTGAATATCACAAATGTAATTATACCCTTCATCATAACCACTTTTGCAATAGCATGCCATTGTTCTCTCTTTCTAAAACAGTATAACTGATTTGAAAATTTAAAAGTAAGCTTGATTCTATCAAACTTCATATTTTTGGAATGTCTAATATGAGTATAATGTAAACAGTTTAATGGGTAAATAGGTAGTGATATGTTTAAAACACAATTTGATCTAGCTGAACAATATAAAAGTGTGAAAAAATGGGATATGGCTATTGTTATATACGAAAAGATTCTAGAAGAAGATCCAAAAAATACTGAAGCTATGGATTTGTTAGCTGATTTATATTTAGAAAATGAAGATGTAGAGAAAGCATTACCAATATCCTTTATTTTCTACTATTAATTGTTCACTTAATTGTTATACTTATTACAAAAATCAATAGAAATAGATCCAGATGAAAATGCTATGAAATGGATGTATTTATCAGAATTGAAGGTATTTATAGTATTATATAAATAATAATAGACAGGTATAACATCAGTTCAATGTGCTGAAAAAGGAATAACAATAATGATAAATCAATTATCAACGGTTAGTGATGAAAAAGAAATATTACTATTAAAGAATAAAATAGCTGCTGGATATGCGTCAATAGCTGAATTATATATGAGTGATGATTTATGATATCTTTTTTTTTAATTTATTGAAATTAATCACACATATTCTTTAATTCTTTTTTTTTTAATGATCATCCAAACGCTGAACAAGAATGTGAATCCTATATTAAAAAAGCATTTGACATATGTCAAACATCAGTGGATGCCTATCAAACAATAATCAATCTTCGAACTATACAAGAAAATTTTGATGAAGCTAAAAGATACTTAAATAATATTTATAATCTAGTTATTAAAGACATAGAAGATCCTGAACTATTACCACCTTATAATAACAGATATACGCTAGCTAAACAAGCTATTGCTCTTTCGGAAGATGAAATAGCTGTTGATATTATGGAGACCTTGTTGAATGAAGATGATACTGATCCAGAAATATGGTTTAGAATGGCACAATGTTATAACGCTTTAGAAGCAAATGATGTGGCTGTAGAATATTGTAGTAAATGTGTGGAGATGTTGAAAATACTGTGTAAAACAGATAAATCTCTTATTGTATATTCAATGAATATATTTTATCTAATAGAATCATTTGAAGGAAGCTCAAATTCTTTTAAATGAACTAAATTTTTCTAAAAACCAAGATAAACCCAATAATTAATTGTTTGTAATTGTATTATATTTTTTGTTTGGATGTAAAACTAGGAAATAGTTCAATTTTACTCCAGGAAGTTATAAGCAATACCCCCTTAATTTAGTGTTGCATTTAAAATTTTATTCATATTCATTTTACTAGCCAACAATGATGTCCGTGTCAGATAAAGATGTATATATGACATTGTTATATTATTAATAATATAGAAAGATGATCATCATATTGAAATGTGGAAGATCAAAAGACTGATTAAGAGTTTAGAACAGGCAAAAGGGTATTTTGAATATGTTTATAATTTAGTAATGGTACAAGTATGATCTCTTTGATCATTAGACCTCATGATCAAGTATATTCCATTTCTTTTATCAATTACTAGATTTCAAACTCAGTAAAATTATTAACTGATGAATATGGTACTGCTTCCAATATCAAATCAAGAGTAAATCGTTTATCCGTTCTTAACGCAATTACTTCAACCCAACAGCGTTTAAAACTATACAACAAAGTACCAGAAAACGGATTAGTTTTATACTGTGGTACAGTTTTAACAGATGATGGAAAAGAAAAAAAAGTCAACATCGACTTCGAACCATTCAAGCCTATCAATACATCCTTGTATTTATGTGATAATAAGTTCCATACTGAAGCATTAAATGAATTATTAGAAGATGATGCAGTTTATGGGTTTATTGTGATGGATGGTAATGGTTGTTTATTCGGTACACTCTGTGGAAATACAAGAAACGTATTACATAAGATAACAGTCGAATTACCCAAGAAACACGGAAGAGGTGGTCAATCAGCTGTAAGATTTGCTCGATTAAGGCTTGAGAAACGTCATAACTATTTAAGAAGAGTAGCTGAATTATCAACGAACATATTTATATCAAATGATAAACCAAATATCAATGGATTAGTATTAGCTGGTTCAGCTGAGTTTAAAGAACAATTAAATCAATCTGATTTATTTGATCAAAGATTAAAGCCATTGGTTGTTGCTGTATTAGATATAAGTTATGGTGGTGAGAATGGATTTAATCAAGCCATTGATTTGGCTGCTGATACATTATCAAATGTGAAATTTATTTCTGAGAAGAAATTAATTACGAAATATTTTGAAGAGATTAATCAAGATACTGGAAAGTTCTGTTTTGGTGTAAAAAACACAATGAAAGCCTTAGAAATGAGTTCTGTAGACATTTTGATAGTATGGGAAAATCTTTCAATTAATCGATATGAATTTTATAATAGTACCACTCAGAAAGTGGAAGTAAAAATATTAAATGAACATGAAGAAGAAGACCATAACAATTTCAAAGATCCAACTTCAGGAAGTGAATTAGAAATTAAAGAAAAAATTCCGTTGATTGAATGGTTAGCCAATCATTATAAAGAGTTTGGAGCTCAATTAGAAATTGTGACAAATAAATCTCAAGAAGGAAGTCAATTTTGTAAAGGTTTTGGTGGAATTGGTGGTTTATTAAGATGGAAAGTTGATTTTATTGAAATGGAAGATTATGAAGCTGGTGATGATGAATATGACGATTTCATTTAATGTGTGTTAAATTAGATTAGATTTTTTAAATTTTCATATTAAAGATAAAAAATATTAACATTTATATATATATATTGTTTTTTTTTCAATTTATTAGCATTTATTACTAATTATAACATTAAAAAATCTAATGATAAAATTAAATATCTAAACATCTTCATTTTTCAACATTGGAATTCTTTCTTCATCGTTGGCTTCTTTATCTTTCACTTTCTTCATTTCTTTCATTTCTACTTCTTTTATATTCTCTTTATTCTTCTTCAGAATCTCATCTTCAGATATTATTTTTATCTGTTCAGAGCCAATTGGTTGATCAATTGAATGAATACAACAATCTAAATATAATATCGATGATATTGTAACTAAAACGGAAATTAATAGAATTGTCAATTTCACATATAAATTATAAGGAAATATTATTCCAATTATCGCATTCAGAGTATAACCTACTGATTTCCAAATATTGAAATCTATTTTTTAATATTATTAATTTATATATACGAGCAATGGCTTGTTTAAATTCATTATCATTATAAAACATCTGTAAAAATGAAGGCATTTGACTGTTCCAATATACATTAATAAAATTAAATAAACATGGATAAACATAAGCAAATATTTTATCAAATTTACTTATATTATTTGGATCTACTTTATAAAAGAACATATAAATATAAGATCCTATTTCCCACATCGCTGTTATTATTGCCATTTTCTTTCGACCAATATGTTTATATCCACATAATTTACCAATTATAAAGGATCCAATACCTCCTGCAATAAAGAAACAACCAACTATATATCCTGTTCCATTTACACCTAACACTGGTTTTACTACAAATTTGGTAAAATCAGCAATTGAAAAACCATTTCTATTTTATATAAAATCATTTCTATTTATATA
This sequence comes from Proteromonas lacertae, assembly GCA_002245135.1. Lineage (NCBI taxonomy): Eukaryota > Bigyra > Opalinata > Proteromonadidae > Proteromonas > Proteromonas lacertae. The sequence continues at coordinate 159,737 of NGBS01000880.1, read as the reverse complement.
CGATATTCCTACATGAAAACATCCTGCGATTATAAATCTTATTGGTTTGGTTTTGATTAATAACATAAATACTTCTTTTATTGTTACTGTTGTTTTCTTTGGTGGTATGGAATTAGGTGATGTTGGAATTTCAGGAAATTTGATTTTCGGTAATAACAGAAACATTAATATTGATGGAATACATGTGCATGTCATTATAATAAACACTGTCTATAAACATCAATTACAAATGTATAAATATACTCGAGGTGAACTTATAAATGTTAATAAAAATGAAAATAAGAAATTTCCAGCTGCATTGGCGAATTTTACATATAAATAGAATATTCCATTAAAGAATGATGTACATTCTTCAACAGCTATTAAGTATATTTATAATCTACTATTTCTATATACATTTACCAGTTTGAATATGATATAATATACTTGTATCTGCTAAATAATTACCCTGAGCATTCCACAATGAACCAGCTGATAAACCTATAATTCCAGAACCGATGAGTATAAACAAAGGTTGACCAAAAATATTAGAAGCTACAAAAATACCATATCCTAACGATGATAATGCTAATGTTATTCTATGTATATTTCATAGATTTAAATGCATACTGCTCTCCTAAATACTTGATTATGGGAGGAGTGACAAAACTAGATACAGCAAATGCTCCATAAATTGTCATTAAACTAGCATAACCCCAGGAACCATTTAATACAGTTTGAAATGACTAATTTACTTAAAATGATAAATACATACTTCTGATGTACTATATGCGAATAGAACTACAAAGAAGGCAATACACAACTGTTGAAAGGAGCAAAATGCGCTTACATTCTTCCCTTTTGTACAACATGACATTTTAATTTGTTAATTGTGTTTTCTAAAAATACCAATCAAAAAGAGTTAATAATTAAATTTATATTATAAAAAGTAATCAGGATGCATAAGAGGATGTTCAGGTTCGTCATTAGCTTGATACGGTGATGCAGAAAACACTTTAAAGGTATAATCCAAATTTTCATCAATCTCCATGATTGAAGCAACATTACCACTTCTATAACAATAATTTGGTGCAGACCACACAGTTACAAGCTGTCCGTTAAACAACCACTCATATCCCTCCATTACTAGTTGATGAGCTCTTGCTATGAATTTCATATTATTATTATGATTAAACTATTAATAGTAACATAATGAATTTATATATATACTTCTTCTACAACATCATCACCAAAAATATATCCTGCACCTCTTGGGCTTAATCCCCAACCAGTAATATGGTCAGGATCTGACCATAATAAATCGCACATCACTCCATCTTTGGGTATTTCACAATGTGAATCTAATTCCTTTATCTATTACATGTATATATCACATATTTATATAGTTCATATATACTTCATCTATTGTATTTAATTCAGGTGATAATCCACCATGAACATTAAATATTTGATTATCTATAATCGCAGAGAGTGGCATGAAGTCGAATAATTCAGTACTATATTTCCACACATTTATTGAGCCAAACTTAGTCAAACATTCATCATAAAAACCATAAACTTGAGTGACTTGTCGACATTCATGATTTCCTCGTAACATATATATTTGATTGGTATATCTTACCTTGTAAGCTAATAATAAGAAAAATGTTTCAACACTGTGATATCCTCGATCTACAAAATCACCTAAAAATAGGTATCGAGAGGTTGGTGGGAATCCACCTATAAAAAATAGTTCACGAACATCAAAAAATTGTCCATGTACATCACCACATATCTATTACATAATATACAATAAGAATTGATTATACAGTCACTGGAGTTGAGATTTTAATTACATTACCTTCTGTTAAAAAAAGTTCCTTTGCTTTTGTACAAAGGAATTTAATTTCTGTGTCTTTTATACACCTACAATTCCTGAGCTAAAAAAGAATTACTTATAAAATGCATACTTCCTCTATATATCGATCTATTTCACTGTAATCTGCCATAATAAAACAAATTAAAAATAAAATATATCCTAGAAGTAATGAAATAAAAAGATTTTCAATATGGTGTTCAAAAATTATCGCAAAAATATAATCAAACCCACATTTTTAAAATTATGGATTTCTCTAAAAAGCCGTATTGCTTTATCATTCTAATATTATAGTTACAAAGCTACTGTTCTTGATGATCCATCAAAGATTGATGAAGTGATGAAAACATTAAAGAACCCATTTTATGTTTTGTTCTATGCTACAGTAAAGCCAGAAACTGGTAAAATGTGGTGTCCAGATTGTGTGTATATTTAATGTGTAATTATTAATAATAGAGATGCTGATCCAGTTATAGATCAAGGATTTACTGCTCATCCAAACTGTGAGGTTATTGTATGTCCTATTCCAAGAGAAGATTATAAAGGAAATCCCAATCATCCTTACAGAGTTCACCCATTGTTTAAATTACAGTCTATTCCAAGTTTATATAAGATAAATGATGGTAAATCAGTAAAATGTTTGGTAGAGAATGATTGTAAGGTATTAAAAAATGTTGAGGATTTAATTAAAGCTTAAATTTGAAAATGTTTTAATTCTTTTCTGTTTTTGTTATTTATATTACAAAATATAAGTATTATTATATGTTAATAATAATAATAATAATAATAGGGTTTACATTACATCAAAATGGTTTTGAGTTCTTAATTCAAATTTCTTCACCATTCCCATATTATTACCAATATATACTTGATTATAATCATTGACATACAATACGCTAATAGGTTTCATCTTTTTATTATACTCAATATTATCAAAACAGTTGATAGAACTAATTTTTATGAAATTATCACTTCCATTATATACAAATAAATATTTACGATTTCCACTTGCAAAAGTTATTTCACAATTATCTCTTTTATATGAATATTCTACAGAAAATGTTTCTTTTGAATTATCATATTTCCATTTAGTGATTGTACCATCTGAAGTAATAGAATATAAATAATTACCCATCAATTGACAATATATAATATTGATACATTCATCACATATTTTTAATCTATTTTTATGATTAATTAAAACACCATTTCTACATATTCTATTATTATTATTATTATCTTGTTTTCCAATCATTTCTTTCTTTTCTTCTTCTTCTTCTTCTTCTTCTTCTTCTTCTATTTCTACATAATTATATTTTATAATCTCTAATGTTATATTATTTACTTCATTGTCATAATAGTTAATATTGTTTTCGTTTGATAATTCAATTCTTGAGTTTTTATTACAGTAACCAATTATTCTACTATTACAAAATATCTTCTGATTTCTTTCATCACTTTCAACTATTATAGTTTCTCCATTTTCACTATAAATATTTGTAATTGTTCTATCATTTGTAAAAGCATGAAATGATATTCCTGGCAGTAAAAATATACCATTATTATAAGTGATATAATCTTCATTCGATTTTACATATAAAAAATGATCGTTTATATAATATGAAGATATGAGATTATAAACACAATTGATTTTTGTAAATTTCTTTGTTAATGGATTAATATGCTATTTAATAATATAATATAATATAAATATATATATATATATATACAAGTAAATCTCCTTCTTTTAATGTTGATAATATTATTCCATCATTATAAGTAATACTTAATATTTCATTGGTCAAAACAAATGATTCGCTTAAAATAGTTGACACATCTGTTAATAAACACTATTATAATATAATATAATAGAAAAAAATAGATTAAATACAGTAATATCACACGATTTTCCATTATAAATATTACGTGTAACAAATAGAAGATATGGTAAATCTTTATCAGGGATATAAAGTGCATTATTTATTGGATTATTCATTTTAAATGTGCTATATTCGAAATTATAATTATCTTCATCAAAAGTAATTTTCTATTATATTTAAATATATATATATATATATACAATAACATTAACATTAATAGTAATAAATAAATCATTCATAACCAAAATATAAGATGTTGGTGGAACAATAATTGGGCTTGATGGTTCAAACTCTTTGATATATCTCATTTTCTTATTATCTAAGTTGATTATTAAAAATTGAAATTTGATGTAATTATCTAAAGTTATTCTGTATATTATTACTACCTTATTTTCATAGGATGTTATATATGGCATTATAATGTTTCTTGAATTGATATTTATCTCCAATCTATCACTTGTATTATACCATTTATATTCTGATGGATTAAATTCCCACATCTATATTTCTTTAATACATATATAAAATACCTTTATATTTCCTACAGAATCGGCTAATATGATGATTGGGATTGTGTTATTGTCTTTATATGCAACTTCGGTTGCTTTTGGAGATTCAAATAATTTAATTTCTTCCTTTGGATGGTTGTTAGTGGATATAATCTAGAATATATGAAAATACCTGTAAATTACCTTCATAATTTTAGATTGTAGTTCAATCGATACATATCCTTGAAATGTATCACATTGAATCACATGACAACGAATATTTGGGTTAGTTTGGCTAGTACAGCTAAACATTAATAATAGGTTTATGAAAAAATATTTTCATATTCCATTTAGCTTGAAAAAAGCTCGATTTTAGAAATTATACAGGTTTATTAAATACGATTCTGATACACAAAATAGATGTACAGTTCATTAAAGCAATTCTTTTCTGCCAATGGTAGATTAGAAAATAATGTCGTACACAAACAAATGATCAGCGCCCCAGTCAATTTTAAGCAAATAAAGCACACAAAAATAGACCCATCTAGTCCAGTTGGATTTGAAGATATTCCATTGGAATGGCAAGAAGAATTGGAAGAAGGAAAATTAACCCCAAAAGAATATACGAATATGCTTAAATCGTATAAGAAGCACATTGCAAAAAGGAAATTATCAAAAAGAGCAGAGAAAATTCAAAATACAAAAGAAATTACTTACATTGAGAGACAAAAAGGGACGTATTTAGAAGATGCGTATAATAAATAAAATTTATTTTATAGAGATGAGAAAAAAGCTATAGTACCCGTAGATGAAGCTTTACAGACTTTGTTTTCAACAAGTATATATCATTCTCAAAAAAAGATTCAAGAAAATGCTGAATATCCAACTTTAGAATCTTATAAACATGAAGTAGAAGAAGAGGAATATGATGATGAAGAAGAAGAAGGAGAAGAAGTAGAAGAGGATGAATTTTATTGAATATTAGAGATGTAATGTAGAGTATAATTAGATTTATATTTGTCATTCATGTTTATTATTTTTTTAATTGATTTTATCATCAATAACAATCATAAATTATTATTATAAAATAGTATTAAATATTATCTAAACTAACATCATTATAAATATTTGTTGCATTTGATAAATAATCATCTATCTTTTTCAATCTATAAATAATAGGAGGATTTTCATAATAGCACAAACTGTATAGAATATCTGGATTAAAATCATCTTTATACTGATTGAAACTATGTATTAAAACATCACGCAATTCCTTTCCAAAACTCATAGAAACTGTATATTTATCAGCAGAATATTCATATGTATAAATGATTGAATGTTTTATAAAATTGATTATAAACAATATTGAGTTTGATAAACATGTTATAAATATAGAATATCCAATTGCTGATGGTGTATCTGTATAACCAAAACTTCTGAATATTGAATAATTCGTCATAAATGTATATAATAAATACATGTAAATACAATCAGAGAGAGTATATACTAAAAACATAACAATATTTGAGTTATAAAAATAATGATAATATTCATGAGCAAATAATCCATCAATCTCATGCAAATCTGCAATATCATTTATAAATGATTTTGATATTATTATATTCTTCTTTTTAGTTATTAAATTACCATAATGAGTTATGTTATTACTACAGCTACAATGAAAAGATAAGATTTGTTTTAGTTTGTTAAACAATGAAGAAATAAGGTTATATTTATTACCTTTCATTGATTTTGTTGTTGTTGTTGTAATATAAAACTTATTATATGGAAAATTAAAAATTCTACAGATAGTTTGTAATTTTTTAAACAATTCATCATTTTCTTTTAATTCTTTTTTCTTTATAGTGTAAGGAATTAAATATATCAATACTCTTAACACTAGAATAACAGATGGAATAATTAGAAATACAGCACTACTTTTTATTTCACTCTATAACAAAATAGAAAATAAAATATACTACTAAATAGCAAAGAAATAAACCAAACAATATATTAACTGGCATTGATAGAACAACAAACAATATATTCTTCATATATTCGCTTTTATTATTGTTATGTAGTCTATCAATAAATATACTACATAATTCCAATGGAAATGTTAAGATAAAATCAACAGTAAAATGAATACACAAAAATACAATTGAAGTAATAATCTGATGATTAGAGGAGTTTAATTCCATTGATTTTTCTGATAACTCCCATATAAATGAGAAATAAGGGGTTACTAGATATATTACATTCTTTATGAATATATATGTTCCAGTGATTATAAGGAATCCAGTCTTATTTTTACCTAACGACTGTTTTCTGAAGTAATTACTTTCACGAAGAGGGCTATCACTGTTTAATGATGTTAACATACTTAGTATGTCCTATTTATAAACAATATATTACTATATATAAATACAGTTGTTTGATTTACTTTAGAATACCTAGAGTGTTGTCTGTAGTTGATTAGAATTGTTAAAATGTATATAATAAACATAAATATAACTATTAACATAACAAACGGATAAGGTAATAATGAAGTATCAACTAATCTCAAATGGAGTGAAACATGAGGATTGAATGTGAAAGGTATATGCGCCCTATGCTTTATATTTCAATAATATACATTCTGTCTTCTATATAAATTGATATTCACAGTGTTTCAACAAAAAATCAATAAATACTTGATTATGGTTTGCCTTTATTCAAAAATATAGATTCGTTTCATTATTCTTTTTTTCTTGAAATGTCAGTATGTAAAAGTTATAATAGTATTATTGAAATAGAATCCAACTGGTGTAGAAAACGTTAAACGAAGGACATGGAATGTAGAAGTGTATGAAGCAAAAGCTCATGAAAGATTAGAAAAACAAGTATAAGACAATCTTTTTATTGTTAATGTTTAATAGATAAGTCAAGTTCCATCAAAAGATGATTATAAAGTAGCTGATCCATCTTTACCTCGAGTTCCAGGATCAGACAGAGCATTTCTTCAACCTAGAAAAGAAGATATTGACTTTACAAAAGATATAGGCAAAAAGCAAGCAGTTACTGCAGCAGATTTAGCCAATGCTGGTGGATATTATTGTGATGTTTGTGAATGTTTAGTAAAAGATTCAATGAGTTGGTTAGATCATGTTAATGGTAAAAATCGTATTTATTATAAATGAATCTACATTTTGTACATAGATCAAAGGAAATTAGGTTTTTCAATGAGAGTTCAACAAGCAACAGTGGAACAAGTGAGAAACAAATTAAAAATGTATAAAGAGAAAGAGAAAGAAATGAAAGAGAAAGATACAAAGATAGATTTTAAAAGAAATATCATTTATTTTTGAATGTTTTTTTCTTTAATTTTATTATAAAATATGAAGAAAGAATGAAAGAGAAAGAAGAAGAAGCCAAACTAAGGAAAATAGAGATGAAAGAAAAGAAGAAAGAGGAAAAAATGAAAAAGAATGAAGAAGAAGAAAAAAAAGGAGATGATAATGAAGAAATAGATGAAGAAACAAAGAAACTGATGGAAGAAATGGGAATAAATGGATTTGGTGGAAGTAATAAGAATATATAATATTAAGTATTTATTTTTAGTTTTATTATTCTTTAAAAAAAGAAAATGAAAAATATAACAAATAAATTATAAATAAACTATTCTTTTAAATTAAGAAGATAATTTCTTTGAATAATAAATCAATTTTTCATTCTTCATACTTATCAATATCTCACAATGCTCCAATATATCATTCTTCAAAATCATTTCACTGATTTCATTCACTATATTTGCTTCTAAATATCTTCGCAGTGGTCTCGCACCGTATAAAGGATCATAAGCTTCTTTTGCAACAAATTTCAACGCATTATCATCAATTTTTATCTTAATATCTCGATCAATTAAACGAGTGTTGATTTTCTCAATTTGTAGTTTCGTAATATTTAATATATTCTCTTGTGATAAAGGATTGAACATAATTATATCATCTAAACGATTTAAGAATTCTGGTTTGAAGAATTGATGTACTTTATCCATTACTTTTGTTCGAGTATTTTCACTTATTATAATTTCATCATTTTTATTCTCATTCTCATTTAATCTTCTTTTCTTATTGTTAGGCTGTAATCCATCATCCAATAATATATCAGCACCTAAATTACTTGTCATTATTATCACTGTATTACTGAAATCAACTGTTCTTCCTTGACCATCTGTTAACCTACCATCATCCATTACTTGTAATAATATTGACATAACCTGTGGATGTGCCTTCTCTACTTCATCAAATAATACTACATTATATGGCCTTCTTCTCACTGCTTCTGTTAATTGGCCTCCTTCATCATAACCAACATAACCTGGTGGTGCACCTATTAATCTTGATACTGTATGCGATTCCATATATTCAGACATATCTATTCTAATGATATGACTATCATCATTAAATAATTCCAAGGCTAATGTCTTAGCTAATTCAGTTTTGCCTACACCAGTTGGTCCTAAGAATAAAAAGCATCCTGTGGGTTGATTTTTCCTTCCCAATCCTGCTCTACTTCTTAAAATTGCTTGACTAACTGCTTGAACTGCCAAATCTTGTCCAACCACTCTTTGATGTAATCTGTCTTTCAAATGCAACAATCTTTCTTTCTCTGTAGAATTCAATCTGTTGACTGGAATACCAGTCCATCTACTAACTACATTGGCTATTTCATCTGTTGTAACTACTTCCTTCAATAGTCTGTTATAGTTCTTCTTTTCCTTCTCCAATGCTTCACTCATTTTTTTAATTTGGTTTTCTACATCTGGTAAGGCATAATACTTCAAATCAGCCAACTTCTCCATTTCTCTGTTCCTTTCAGCTAATTGTATTTTGGATAATATTTGATTCTTTTTATTCTGTAATAGTCTGATTTTATCATTTCTTTCTTTCTCTTCATCCGCTTTTTGTTGTAACGGTAATAATTCTTCCTTAGTCTTATTCAATTCTTCTTTTACTTGATTTATTCTCTTCATATTCTTCATTTTACTCTCTTTATCATTCTCTAAAGCTGTTAATTCTACTTCCAAGCTTAATTGTCTTCTTTCTAATTCATCTATTTTCTCTGGCTTACTATCCAATTGCACTCTTATATTTGCACATGCTTCATCCACTAAATCAATGGCTTTATCTGGTAAAAATCTATCCGTTATGTAACGGCTAGATAATTCTGAGGCTAAAATTAAAGCACTATCGTTGATCCTAACACCATGATAACTCTCATATTTTTCTTTTAAACCTCTTAATATTTGAATGGTATCTTCTACTGTTGGTTCACCGATATATACTTGTTGAAATCTTCTTTCAAAGGCTTTATCTTTCTCTACATATTTCTGATATTCTTCTAAGGTTGTAGCACCAATACATCTCAACTCACCTCTTGCTAACATTGGCTTTAACAGATTAGCAGCATCCATTGCACCTTCACCTTTACCAGCACCTAATAACAAATGCAATTCATCAATAAATAATATTACATTACCATCACTCTCTTCAACTTCCTTAATTACAGCTTTTAACCTTTCTTCAAATTCCCCACGGTATTTCGCACCAGCTACTAATGCACCAATATCCAACGATATTAATTTACATTGCAATGTCTTAGGCACATCCTTCTGAACAATTCTTTGTGCTAATCCTTCAACTATTGCTGTTTTACCTACACCTGGTTCTCCTATTAATACTGGATTGTTTTTAGTCCTTCTAGCTAATACTCTAATCACTCTACGAATCTCATCATCCCTTCCAATTACTGGATCGAGTTTACCATTCTCGGCTAGCTCAGTATAATCAGTACCATATTTGTTTAATGCATCATAGGCTGATTCTGCATTTTCTGAAGTTACTTTTTCACCTTTTCTTATTTCTTTTAGACAATTATTCACTATTTGTAGATTCATTCCTGAGGAAGTTAATATTTGTGAGATTTTTGTGTCTTCGTATAATCCTAACAATAAATGATCTACAGCTATATAACTATCACCCTTATCTGCAGCTAAACTCTCTGCCTGTCTAACTATTCGATTACTTAACATAGATAATGATATTGATTCTGGTGGTGGGTTTTGTGTTGGAACTTTCTTTATTTCTTCTTGGAATTGTTTAATTAACTGCTTCAAATTTGCACATGCTTTTTTAACTATTTTTTCTATTGTACCGGATGATTCTTGGAATATTGCACATGCTAAATGTGCAGGATTTATCTGAGCATTTGTGTTTTGCTTTGCTAGTTCTTTTGCTGATTGTAATATATCTGTTGCAGCTTTTGTAAAGTTTAAATCACTCATAAAGATTAGTTAAATTGATATAAATGATGAAGAAAATTTAAAATGAATAATGGGGTGTGAAATTTTTGATAGAATTCTAGAAACGCCTAGAAATTTCTTTTTTATTTTTCTACATTTCTAGAATATTATGCTGTATCTAGATACTTCTAGATGGTTCTAAAAGCTTAAAGAAAGATCAAAAGAACAAAATGTAAAGAAAATGTATATAAATCAAAATGATTGTAAGCCTAGACTAATTTTAGCAAGTTCACCATGAATATTCAATGTGAAATATTCTATATCTGGTAATATTCTTTTGAACCAAGTTGAATATTCTTCATAGTCAATATAGCCATCGTTATTCAAATCTACAGATTGGAAGGATGAATCTACAATATCATTAATTTGTTTTGGAGTAAAGTATAACTTATTATCTAAGAATGTAGCTTGAATTAACTCACTCAATTCTTCTTTGCTCAGTTTACCATCATCATTTACATCATAGAATCTAAAAGAATCTAATTAATCAATTATTACAAAATATAGTGATATATACAGTTTATTTTTTCTTCAACAAACGCTTTGTGACTTAGTGATGATATACACATAATAAAATCAGTAAAATTAATCAATCTATCTTTATCTGAATCAACAACAGTAAATATCCTTTCATTTATAACTGCTGAGTGTATTCCAAGAATTTCTTGAAAACTATCTTTATCTATACACTGTATGTTATTATATAATTTTGAATATTGACGGAATATTGAATACAATGTTAAGATTTCATCAGAATCAACTAATTGAGAAGATTTAAGCAGATTATATAATACAATGTGTTTGAAGCGAATATGTTTTTATATCATCTTTAGATAGATGAATTTTATCGTTTTTATTTCCCATTATTAATATATTAATGTCAATAATGGAGTTAAGAACAATTTGGTTTCTTCGCTTGATATAATGTTCTATTGTTGATTATTATTTAGTTTTATTAATTATTTATAATAAATACAATATGTATATATCACAAAAAAATACATTAATATGAATTTAAAAAAATTACCGTTCATTTATCACTTTTTCCACATCTGTATGATAAACACAATAACACTTTCTTGCAAAATCCATTGGTAAACTTTTTACAAATTCTTTCATACTTTCTACACTATATCTGTAAGATGGATGAACAAACACAATATATTCATTTTCAAACAGTGAAATATTTTCGATTATATCTTTAGAATGACAGTGTTTATACAATTCTGCACGGTTATAATCAATATCATTTAAAAAGGTTAATTCCATGATCAATATTTTGGCTTTTAAAAATTTTACATTATTTTTGATTGAACTAAATATTGTATCACCAGTATAAGCTAAAAATGGATAAATATCGTTTAAATTATATAATAAATAACCATTTGATGGTACTGTATGATCAGTTTCTACTGCTTCCCATTTTATAACCTTTCCATTAGGTAACTGTAGTGTTTTCATAACGTTATCAGGATTAACAGAAATTATATTTGCTTCACATTCACTTCCCATACTGTTGTATGAATTTAGTAATGAATTTACTTGATCTTCTATTGCTGATGGGATATAGAAAATAGCAGGTGGAAGATCTCTCTTCTTTGAAATTCTAGCTCTCCAGCACAATGCCCCTATGTGATCAAAATGCCCATGCGTTATAAAATAATATGAAACTTCACCAAAATTTTCATCACAAACTCCACAATCTAAAACCAAATCGTAATCTCTTAAATATATTGATGTACCTTCTCCTGCGATTGAATTGAAATAAAATTTCAAGCCGCTGATTTCAATTTCCCCTTTATTCGTGTTGTATTTATCAAAAAGCAAAACTATAGCAAGCAAAAAGCTTGAGTTACAAAAAAAAGAAATGAAAATATAGAAAGATATAATTAATTTATGAAGATTTAGAATTATCGGATGATGATATTGTTTTCTTAGGAGCTTCCATAGACTTTTTCTCTTCCTTTAACTTCACAACTTGTTGCTTCATTTCTTTATTCTGTTCTGCAAGCATATTCTTTTGTTGTTCTACAGCTAATCTCTTGTTTACTTCATCTTCAACTCTTTGATTCATTTTTATCTACAATATAATTGAAAATTGTTGTTGATACTGTTCTATTTTGAGATGCTTGATTTAAACAATAAAATCCAGCACAAGCACCAGCTAATGCTCCCACTACCATCATTGTACCTCTTGAAAATAACATATTAGACGAAGAAAATTAGAATAAAGGAATATTATATGAAAAGCTTGATGATGTTTGTTCTTCAATTTCTTCATCTTCCCCAATCAAACACAACAACAATGTATTAAAAAAATATATTAAAAATTATTGCATATATCCCCATACCTTCATTTTTATAAAAACAATTGTCAAATTATATGCAAATACTGCTATTCCAGCACCAGCTAACAATGAATAATATCTTGTACCAGATGATGATTTTGATCTTTCTGTTGATTTTTCTAATAAGATAAACCCTATACCTCCTAAACAGAATAAACCACCACATAATAAACCTTCATAAATATATCTAATTTATAATAATAATAAAAATAATACTGTCCATTCAAACGATACATCATAACTGCAGAGGGTTTCATTAATCCTGATCTTTCATCTTTTTCATATCCGATAGATGGTGGTTCATTGATTAAATCATAAATTATACCAGATGTGATAATAAAATATCTATTATTAAATTATAATTGCATAATATACGTTAAAAATATGAATGTAAATACAGCCATTGGACTTGGTAGGTTAATTTCGGGTAGTTTTAATTTAAGCTTAGGACATCTCAATACAGCAAAAGGTGCTTCTAATGTTGATATATTCTATTCAGTAAAATAGCATAATAATGACTATATACTTCCATAATTCCAATTTTATGATAAAAAAAATTATATAGACTTTTCTCTTTTAATTTACTAATTTCATTAAGAATTGAAGTATTGCTTTTTTATACTTATCTATTTACCCGATAAATTAATTTATTTTATTTATAGGTATGGAACCAGCAGTTAAATACTTTAGCCCAGTTTCACCAACAAACTATGGCTTTGCATCCTTCGTTTTGATTACAATTGGTCTTTTCCTCACTGCATTGTTTTGTGTGTATTATTATCATTTTTTTAAATTTATAGAACTGCAAAGAAAGATAGAAGTGTTATATATTTGGCAAAAGTATATATCGTCTATATTATAATGATTAGGATATTGTCATTAGTCTATTTGCATCTATAACACTTGGAATTGGATGCTTTTTCCTCTTTTTATGGGCTGGAATATATGTTTAAACAATTAGTAATAAATATTATATTAATTATTATTGATATTTGTTTGGATAAGTCTAAACTACTTATGCGATTTATCTTTACCATCATTCTTTGAGCAAAACTTTCTTATCTTCAATAATGGAACAATTATAACTATTCGATAAAAAATATCTTATAAATATATACATATATAAATAAAAGAAGCTGAATAAACAATAAATGCATGATACAATCGAAACATTCTCAATATCCATATATCTACCATTGAACCTTCTTTCTTCTCATTTCTTATATCCATATCCTTTTTTATTTCAGTTCTCTACATAAAATTATATATATATATATTTATAATACTGCATTTGTAGCTATTCTTCTTCTTTCTTCTAAATCTGTTGTTATTTCTTTTTCAACATTTTTTATCTTTGCTTCAACATCTTCTTTGTATTTCTTATATAATTCGGTATGATGATTTTCTATATTCTTTTTTACTGTTAATTTATTCACTTCAAATTCATTATTCTAATTTTTAAAAATATGTAAAAAATATAAAAATACTAAATTCTCAAGTTGTTGCGAAAAACTAGAAATAATTCGTTTATACTTTTGTAAATCATTAACAAATTCAGTATCATCAATTTTTGGTATTATTTTTATAGGAGTAAATTTATTTATTGTTTTTGATGATAATCTTTTTAATGGACTTTTTAAAGATTGTTTCATTGAATGAATTTCTTTTTCTTTTTCTTTTTCTTCTACTTCATCTTCTACTGGATAGTGTACTTTTTGTATCTTTTCTTCTCTTTCCTCTTCTTCTGAAGATGATGATGAAGAACTATCTGAATCAGGAATTGGTGGAGGTATTGATTCTAATAGTGGATTTGAATCGTAATGCATTAGTGGAGGAGGTGGAGGTGGTACATTTGGAGGTGAATCTAATCCTTCATTATCTAAAGATATAGTATCACTTAAATTAGCTGATTTTGTAGAAGTGGATGATAAATCTATTGCTTTTCTTTGTATTAATGTTGGAGAAACATTATTATTAAATATTTTATCACCATTCTGTGAGCTAATACTGTTCATCTTGGTTTTTGTTGAATGACTAACAAAAGGAGGTGGCTTTCCTTCTTGTTTCAGTATATGTGATGTTGTTACACTTTTTGATAACTACAATTTAATAATTAGATATATACATTACTCATAAAATCCTATTAAAAAATAAAAAGCTTGGATGTCTATCAAGCTCGATAATTTTATTTTAATTTTACTCGTTTATGAGTGAACTTGAATATGAAAATACAACTCATTTATTTAAATTAGTTAAGAAACAGTATAAATATACTATTTTTTAATAAATAGAGGTAAGCAAATACAAACATTTGGATTTACAAAAGAACATAACAGATATTTATATCCAGAAGAAGCATTATATCTCTTAGAAATTGGTGCTGCCAAAATATTTTCATTAGAGAAAGAAATTATATCTATCAATAAATTATATAGCATAATTGATAAAACAGTGACATTGACTGTATATTCTGTTTATAGAGATATACGTCAATCCAATATATTTGCTTTTAGAAATACAGATAGTATATATATAGAAGGTTATTCAAATCTAATTTTTGATTTATATAAACCAAACTCTTCCTTTTCACTTTCTTCTTCAACACCTTTTTCGCATTTACTTATCCTTCCATTTCGTTCAAAATACAATGGAAATGAATTGTTAAAGTATTTCAAACAGGTAATTGTTGCAATTGTTGATGGAACTTCGATAATGTATTATGAACTGTCTAATGAAAAACTTTTTCCTAAAACATCATTAGATAGATAGTTTAGTTTTGTTATTTATAAATTCTTATTTTGTTTTTGTTTTTTTGCTAAGATAGGCTTGAATTCTGTTTCGAACCATTTTTTCAATTTTTTCTAAATCAAAATGTTTGGTATTATTTTTGATTATTGATAATATTAGATGATGCACCAAAAGTAGTTACCTTATTAGCATTGCCAATACCAGATCCACCTACACCAAAACCTGATGAAGAGAAAACAGAAGAAGAAAGGAATAAAGGTATAGTGTTATCTTGATTTATTTTAGATATTGCCCTCAAAGAATTCGAAGAAAGAAAGAAAGGTTCAGAATCTAAAGCTTTTTCGTTTGAATTGAGAGAAGAATTAGGTCCACAAGGTCTAATCGGTACAGAGACATTTGAGAAATATAAAGATGTAAAAATCAAAATAGAAGATGAAGAAACAAAAGAAATCCATGAATTTTCAGCAATAACCTATCCATTAGTCTCTAATTCAACTTTTTTTCAAAAAGTAATATGTAATAACGATAGCAACAAAGATGATATTTATTTAAACAAAGAAAATGTATCTCCAGAAATTTTTCAATTAATATTGAATTACATACATTTCGGTAGTATTAATTTAACTCCATCAATTGTATTCGATTTATTATTTACATCTGATTATCTTGGAAT
This sequence comes from Proteromonas lacertae, assembly GCA_002245135.1. NCBI lineage: Eukaryota > Bigyra > Opalinata > Proteromonadidae > Proteromonas > Proteromonas lacertae. The sequence continues at coordinate 143,402 of NGBS01000880.1, read as the reverse complement.
TAAGCAATTAACTGAAGATTGTATAAATTATTATATTGATAATTTATCGCCATTAAATATTTCTGATTTTTATTATATCACATTTTCTACTCCAATTGCTTCTGGTTATAAAGAAATATTAATAAAATGGGTAAATGATAATAATCATATATTATTCTTAAAAAGTATATATATATATATATATATATTAAATAGATAATATAATTTATCTATCATTTGAAGTAATAGATCAATTGTTATTTAAGCAAAAAGATATTGAGTATCTATCAGAATATGAATTAGCTTATGGAATATATTATTGGTATATGAATAGTTTATTTTATGATCGTACAAATATTGAAGAAAAGAAACAATTGAAAGAATATTTTGTTTTATTACTACATAATATAAGTTGGGAAAATGTACCGAACACATGTATATATATATTGAATTATTTTTAAATATATAGTCGTTTCATATTATATAAATACAAGCCAACTTCGTAATGAATTAGGTGAAAAATTAATAGATGAAATTGTGATTATAAATGAGAAAGCAAAAGAAATAGATGGATATATTCAAAGAGATGAAAGTCAATATAGATGTATAAATATATAAATATAAATTATATAATATATATATATATATAGATCGAATTCATTCCAATTTACCTCAGTATGATAGTTTAGTAAGTATGTATGATATAAGAATAATTGAAGAGTTTAATATTAATTTTCCAATGGTAAATGATGTATTTGATATGATATTTAATACATTATATTTATTTACTGAATTAAAAGTAATTAGATTTATTGGAAAAATGAATAATTCTGAACAATGGAATAAAATAATGAATGTGTTTTTAACGAATTATTTCTCCAATTTATCAATTATTGATTTTACTGGAGAATTGAGTTTAAGTGAACAACAATTAAATACTTTTAAGAAAAGTAAAATACAATTAAATTGTCCAAAATTGTTAGAGATAAAGATTCATAGTATTTTTTTAAAGTCATTATTATATTTTATACATAGATACAATCACACCACCCAATTGTAGTGACACTTGTCCATTAATTTCTTTAACTCCCAAAGATAAATAAATTATGTTGTATTATGTTTTGTTGTTTTATTAATCAAATAACAAAATAATAATAATAATGTTATAATTATTTCTATTATGATATTCCAACATATTCTTGATACTGTGAAACAGTTGCTTCTTTCATTACTTTTGAAAATTGTTCCACATCAGCTATTTTATAATCTTTAACTTTAGGATAGAATTTTCTTATTCTATCCATTGTATTTGAAATACCACGGTCATTAATACACAAACAATGAACATCAGCATCTAAACTTCTTAATGTTTGACTAATATCACTCCAAAATTTATCCCAACTAACATGCTTAATTGGATGTTCTGATGGAAAAGAATCACTTCCTTTTCCATTTGCATCACCATGACCAGGATAATCTCCAACAACTAATATCATATGCTTGTAATTATTTCCTAAATCTTTTATGTTATTTACAGCACAATCAAAACCATCATTCAAATCTTCTATTCTATCATATCCACTAGTTGCATCATCTTTTACATCTTTCATAAATTCTATTAACTTTGGAATATCCTCCATCACTCCAGACTGTTTGTAAATACATCCACTACCATTTATATAACTACCAAGCTTACCATCAAAATCACCATAACCAACGAATTGTGCACATATCTTTGATGAAGCATCAACACCAGCTTTTCTTTTTATTTCATTCAATTCATTGAATAATGAAACAATTAGTTTCTTATCTTCTTCAATATAAGGTCCCATTGATCCAGTACAATCCATAACTATAGTCAAACAGAAATTTACAGGTTTTGTCAATACTCTCTTAACATATGGTACTTTTTTTATTTTGCTCAAATCAATGTTAATTGGTAATTTATTTGGTATAATTCCATTAAATCTATTACATGAGAAATAACTATCAATATTCAATAACCAAACAACAGCATTACTAATCCATCTACTTGTTCCATCACTTGTGAATTCTAAAAATAGTTTTGATGAAGCTGTATCTATCACCATTTTACCTTTATTTCCTTCTTGTTCTTTCAACATTATTGCTGCATGCCCAGTTGATTCACATGCAAACTTCTTAAATCCTTTTTTTCCAAGTTTTTCTTCATCTAAACAAGCTAAAGTCTTACCTTCATATATATATTTCAAACCTGTATCAATCTTCAAATTGTTTATATTAAATTGGAATGCATCTTGTCCAACTGTTAAGAAATGACCTGCTGTTGCACTTACATCTCGACTCATTGTTTTTCCTCCAGCTACAGCATCTATGATTGGTTTACATAATACATCTACTCCGAATACTCTTTCAAAGAATATATCTGCTTCATAAGTATATGGATAGTTTTCTAACATCCAAAATATACCTCCTCCACATTCATAAAACTGTTTCAATACATCAATGAATGAATCTAAATATTCACACTCATTATGAACTGCTTCTTTAGGAAATACTCCAGTTCCATCACTACACGTTACTATTACACTTCTATATTGTTTTGTATCTATTTCTTGAATTGCTGTTAAATAATCATAAACTACTAACACTCTAAAGCCTTTTTCTTCAAGTTTCTTTACTGGACTTTGATTTACTCCTTTTTCATCAGCTTTTCCATTCTGTAATATATCTTTAGTAATATCTGGATCTTTTATATTTCCTGTCTTTTTGTCTTTTATTCCACGACATAAATATAATATCACTATCAATACATTAAATCCTTTAAATGCACCATCTTTACCTAAATCATATTCATTACTTGACACATTCTCTTCTAAAGCATTTATATCACCATCCTGAGTTTTTAATACATTGAAATATTTGGCTCTAAATTCATACGCAGAATATAATTCACTTATAAATTTCACCATTATTTCATCCATTATTGGAACTGGCATTGTTAAATCATTGATTGGACCATCTTCAAATGGATAATTTTGAATATTTCCTTTCATTTTCATTACTGCATTATTCATTGAAGATATTACTTTGTCTAAATTATCAGGATTATAACTCCATAAATAATGAGGGAATAAATTCTTCATATTATCAACATATAAATTATATCCAACTCCCATTCCGATTATATTACAATCAGTTGATTTTATCACTTCTTTCAATCTTATCTTCATTTCTTTATTCATGACACAATTATTGGTTAATACAAATATTATAGGACTATATGGTCTGGATGTACAAGTTGCTATTGCATATTGTAATGTTTCACATAAACAAGTCACTTCAATTGGATGATCTTTACATGTTTCTACTATTTGATTAATCAAACTCATTATTATTGGACTCCAAGCATCAGTTGAGTTTAAACCTGTTCCTATTTTGTTTATTTGATCAGTTGCAATCCAAATATCTATGGCTGGAACATTCACTTCACATATTCCTCTTAATAAGGTATAAAATGTCTTTAATGTATGAGATATATTGGTTGGACTCATTGTGAATGAAGATGCATCTAATACTATTGATAAACTATAAGATCTTATCTTATTTCCTGTTTTCTTTTTAAATAACTTTCCATCACTTATTCCTGTTATTATGAACTTTATGAAATTCTGAAAATGAATTGATGTTCCAGATACACTAGCTATCCATGTTGTTGGCTTGTTTGGAATTATTAAAGAAGAATTCAATGGATAAAACAACAAATTACTCTTTATATTCTCTGTCAAATATTTATGTAATACAACATTACCATTTCCATGACTTATGAAATCTAAATCTTTATCACCAACAGCTGGTAGTTTTATTGTATTTCCATCATATTTACTATCATCAATTAAAACTGCATATATATCTTTTTCTTTTACTTCATATAATCCTATTCCTATTGATTTTGAATTATCATTTATATTTGGATTGGATTGAGGCAATAACTCTTTCATGTTATATTCATATTTAATTGGTATGTCAGAATAGAAGAAAGGATATAATTTCACAAAATATTTCATATCTTCAAAACATCTTTCATTATCAATCATTATATTGTTATTTGATGTAAAATTATATTCAACACATTTTTTCATCATTGCAGAATTATCAGGTGATAATAATTCATCTGGATGATCATTATTTCCATTTATTCTCATCAAAAATAATACTTTCAAATTACTTCTTATGAAATTACATACATCATCATTGGATGTTAATAATTGTTCTGAAAAACAATCACTTATTATTATATACATATGATCATGGTTTGGATTATTTGTTGGTGTGTCTTCAGGATATGAAAATACATCTAATGGAGTTGAAGGCATTTTCTCTACTCCTTCTAAATCAAATATTCTACTCATTTTTATATATAAATCTTCTTTATATTCAGCTATTGATATACATTGACCATGTGATAATGATGCTAATATTTGGGTTGATATATTCAACTCTTTACAAATCAATAATAATATACATGCTGTTAATGATCTTAATCTGGCTTTGTATTTCTTATGAGTAAATGATGTATCAATTATTATTGCCAATGTTTGAATCAGTTGTAATGGGTTTTCTCTCTTTGAATTTAGATTTCTTATCTCATTTGTCATATAATAAACATATTTCAATAATGATTTTCTATATTCTTTCATCATATTAGTATCAATTTCATTGATTAATTTAAATTCTGATGATGGAATTCTATTCTCTTCTTCTTTCAACTTCATTATCTTTGTTGCATCTTTATCATTTCTTCTTTCATCTATTGATTTGAAATATTCATCTAATGTCATCGCTTTGAAATGTTCTAATATATCTCTCACATTCATATCTCTCAAATTATCTATCTGTCTTTCAACATCTTCTTCATTCATCTCATTCTCATTTTCTTCATTTTCATTTTCTTCATTTGCTTCATTTTCTATTTCAGGATTCATATCACCTATAAAAGCACTTATTATCATTCTCATATCTTTATCTCCTTCTCTATTACCCAATTTCACTAATTTTCCTTTAACATTTTTTATTCCTTCATTATTATGCTTAAAACCTATTGCCATATTCGACACCTGTTTCTTTTCTTCAGCAACTGCTTTCTTTCTATTATTTTGTGGATTATTTTCATTCTTTTTAAGTTCATTTCCTAATTCACGTTTGTCTTTCCATATTAATGGATGATTTTGAGTGTTTATGTATTGAAGATTATCATTTACTAATTTGAATATACTATTCAGATAATCTTCTTTGTTAACTGATATATGATATAAATAGGAAATTATTTGATTTACTTTATCACTTACATCTTCATTATTTGATAGTTTTGATAAGAATATATTCTTTAAACCATTAACATATTCTGTCAAACTATTCTTTTGTTGGATTTGATTTAATTTTTCATCTACATCAACTATATCTTTTGGCAAACCAACAATATCATTATATGGAGATTCTTTATCAGGATTATATAATTCCCATTTTCCTTTTCTTTCTATAAATTTAAATCCTAATGGTTGGTTTAAATAATTAACATAATGAATAGAATACTTATTATCTACTTCCATTTTAATATCATTCTTTCGATAATGCTTTTTTGTTTGTTTTCCTTTTTCATCAAACCATGTTAATTCAAATGGAGCATCATTTCTTTTGCACGTATAGATTAATCTATTTGGATGACTTGAATCAATTCCACATTGATAATTTGTGAAAAAAACACCATCATATTCTTTCACTTCAAATTTCACTTTCATTTCAACTGATTTGTTTGGAATTGATAATTTTATTGGTATTTCTATTTCTCCTACTTCTGGATTATCAACCATTATTTCTAATTCACTTGATGGTGTTATTCTAACACGACATTTCTTTGATTCAACAGATATATTAATGTTGGATGGATTAATTATTGGAATTGTTATAATTGGATTAGATCTGGATTTGACTAATGGAGGTAATTCAAAATAATCATCTTCAGGAAGAATAAATTCATGATCTTTGATATTTGTTATAAATATCACATTAGCTAAATTCATTTTATCTTTCTTTTGTTTTGAATTATTTCTTTTATATTCATATCCTTCTGGAATATACACTTTTGATTTAATTACAGTTGGTTTTATAATTCTCTGTTTTTCTTTCTTTGTATCTTCTAATTCATGAAGCTTTATTGAATATTTATTTTCAATTTCATTAATTTCCTTTTGACAATTATTAATCTCTTTTATTATATCTCTAAAATCATTTCTTATTCCTTTTTGATACGTTTTTAAACCATGATCATATATAAAATAATCACTATCTGGTATTTGATAATCTTCATTATAATTATTATATTTTCTTTCATTTAGTATTTTCAACTCTTCTTCTGAAACTAATGGTGAATTATTAGTCACAGGTATAGAAATTCTAACCGATGCATTATTGAATCTATCTTTAATTGGAGAATAATATATATCAGATTGAAACCATGATGAATGTAATATTGTACTTCTTTTAACTGCATTTAAAGAATAACAAAATAGATAAGCGCGTTTACATTTTTTAATACATTCTCTTAGATTATTATCTTCATGCAATATATATTTATATTCATTCATAGTTTCTCTTTCAATATCTATAAAATACGATACTTCATACTCTTTACAGAATTTTATCATATTTACCATTAATAATCTAGATGTTTTATCTAAATTATTTGAATTAAATGGATAATATTTATATTCAATTTCAACATCACCTGTTTGATTAATTATTTCAACATTTACATCATAAGTTGATAATGGCAAAACAACATATAATTCTTTTCTTTCATTACCATAGCCAAACCAATTTAATATCTTACTAATAACCCCTTCTTTGATATTTATTTCATGATTTGTAAATCTCAACACTAAATCATCACCACAATGAAGTTTAAATGAGAAATTAGTATTTTCATCATATCTGAAAATAGCAATTTTGAAATAAATTGAGTTTGGTTCTATATTGTTTAATCTTTTTATATCATTTTCAGATAATTTTGAATCTTGTGGGTTAGTCTTTTCAATCATATGATTTATTGATTGGTGATAATATAATGTTAAAATATAATTCTTAGCTTTTATATAATCATTTAATTTGGCAAATCTATTCCTATAATTCCCAATTTCTATCTGTTTAGCAATATTTACATCTCTTTTTAATTTATCTTCCATTTGTTTATAATTATTTTCTAATTTGTTTTTATTATTCTTCAATTCATTATACTCTTTTTCTAATCTCTTTATCTTTTTGTCTATTTCTTCTATTCTATTTTTATATTCATTTTGAAGATATTCATCTGCTTTTGGAATTATATCATCTATTGATTTTAGAATAGGATTTGTTTTAAAGAAATCTTTCAATGATATTTCACTCAATATTTCTAACACAATATCTGATAATTCATTGTGTAATAATGGACATATTAAAACTAATTTATCATGAAATGGCAGTGAAGAAAAATATATTCCTTCATAGATATAAAACAAAGGTTCACTTTTCATATTATAATTCTTTAATTGATATTCATACTTTAAATCAGATGATGATACTATTGTTCCTGGCTCACATTTACTTGTGTAATTATATGGTTCTAATGATAATATCTTATGTAAATCCAATTCTCTTTCATTTTCTTCTTCTACATATCTAATAATTCTCAATGCTTGTAATTCTAATTTATCTTCATAATAATCTGTATTACATTTATTAGTTATATGTGATAAATCATAATCAACTCTCCCATTGATAAATCTTTGTTTCGATTTAATCCATTCACTTTCTAATAAAGTATTTATTGCACTATCTAATTGTTCATTAGTTATTTTTCTATGAATATAAAATGGAGCTTCTTTTATAATGGCATAATAATGATTTACATCAACAGTTTTAGCATAATAATTGATTCTAGCTGTCACATATATTTCTAAAGATTCTTTCATTACTTCAAAATTCTCAAAATCATTAATTAACTTATCTTTTGATATTTCTAATTCTCTCAATAATTCATAATATTGAACTATTGCTGATGCTGTATTTGACACTTCTAAAGCATATAAGAAATGACTACATTCTAAATACAATCTTGCTTCTTTATCTTGAATTTGATGATAATCGATTATTGTGTCTTTTATTTGTTTTATATCTTTTAATAAATCATAAGCATCATCATCTATTCCTTCTATATTGTTTTCTTCTTCAAAATCCATTTCAAATCCACTCTTTATTTTTGCTAATTCTCTTTTGATTTTGTTATAATTCATCACTCTTTGTCTCTTATCTTGTTCTCTTATCATAGATATTGCTTTTAAATCTTTCATTTCAGTATAAAACAAAGAATATTCTTCAAAATATTTACCAATTCTTTTGAATCTATTCAGTTTTAAAGTTGTATCTTTCATTGATTCATCAAATTCATCATATATTCTTTGAATCTCATCAAATAGTAAATCAGTTATTCCTGTGTTTTCTTTTGGTCTTCTTGATATATTTGATGAACATTTCTTCAATAAATATAGTGTTCTGTTCATTATATTCTCTATTACTTCTATTGGACCTAATTCATCTATCTTTTCAATTATATCCCTAAACATTTCTCTATATTCATACCATTTTGATTGTTCATCATCCAAAAATACTTTATCTTTACCTATTATATAACATAACAACAATTCATCTGAATCTTTTTTGAATTTATAATATTCTTTTAATTTACATATTTCATTATCTTCTATATCAATCAAAGGGCATTTATGCACTGACTTTAATTTCTCTGATGAAGATAGTTTGAAGGATTTGAATAAAATCCATCTTTGAAGATTTGGATTACATTCAATTATTGTTGTATTTTTACCAAAATTCTTATTCACTGTTGAATATATCTGATAAAGTGGATAATATAATAATGATGATGTGTAGTTAGAATTTATTATTTGGTATATTTGGGAATGTTCACTATTACTTCCATTCCTGTTAAACATCAATATACTATCATTCATTACTTGTTCTATCAAATCTTCAATTTTATCAACATTCTTATCTTTCAATCTTTTGATTAATATACTTATATTTGATGTATTAGTTTCTGGAGGTTTTACTAATATTGGATATTTTGATTCTCTTCTCATATGAAATTCAAATTCATAGCTTTCATCATTTGGATTATTCAAATATCTCAGTATATTTCTGAAATTAATTGGAATTTCTTTTCCAAAACATTTCACTTCATCCTCTTTTTCTTTTATATAACACAATTCTTGAGCAGATTCTACTGTGTTTAATGGATTAGCATATATCTCTATACAACGACTTAACAATGGAGCTGGAATTGTTGCTAGATTGGTTGTTGAAAAAGAGAAATAAATTCGAAAATTATCATGAATTCTATATTCAGCTTTGGGATTATCTCTTGTATATCTTATTTCTTCATCTCCATTTTCACCATTATATTCAGTTATTTTCAATTCAGGATTTTCTTCACATAATGAGTTTAATCTTTCCAAAATATCACCACTTGCTAGATTTATATCTTCTATTACTATCCAACATCCTTTTTCTATAGCTGTTAATAATGGACCTTTCTTAAATTCAATCGAATCTTTTCTACCTTTTTCAGATAGATTTAATTCCATTCTACCTATTAACGAAGATGTAGTACTTTCACTATTCAATGGAACAACTATCAATGTCTGATTATATAATTCTGCTAATCTTCTTAATACATAACTTTTGCCAGATGGAGATGGACCATATAATATCACTGCTCTTTTGGATATATATGATAAAGCTATTTTATAAGCTAAGGATTTTTCTGAAGTTGTAAATTGATTAAAATCAAATCCACAAGATTCTTTTGAGAATGGAATTGACCAAGGACCTGTTAATAATGTATTTTCTTCTTTACCTATCAGTTTTATATCCATCTTATTATTGATTGATAAAACTTTCTCAATTTCTTGAATATCATACTGATTGTATTTACATCCAAATATCAACCATAAAGCTGCTTTTATATCAGCTTTTATATCAAAACTTCTCCACACTTCTATTGCTTTGATTGGTTCTCTCAATGTAAATCCTATACCTATTTGTTTTCCAAGTCTTAAGGATTGTTCAAATAATTGATTGATTATTTGATTGAACTTTTCTATATCTTCAGCTCCATCTTCTGGATTTTCACTTTGTTTTAATATTTGTTTGCCTATTGTCAATAATTCAGATAATTGATATGATATATCATTATGGTATAAACTAATTGTTAATAAATTACTTGATAAAGAAGATCTGTTACTTGTCATTGAAGCAGGATTTAAAGTACAAATTATATTAACTTTCTTTGGTAGTTTTATTGTTCCATAACCAGGAGCATCAAATGTTGTTTTATTCTTATCAGTACAACATTTTATAAATGTGTAAAACTCATCCAATACATCAGATGGAGCTAAATTTAATTCATCAAATAGAAATCCTATTTCTTCATCATCTACATGATTTTCTAATATCTTTGTTATTATTCCTGATTGAGGTATTGATTTTCCTTCATTATCAACTGTTAAAGTACAAAATAATTCTTGAATTGTTATATTTGGTGATAAATTAAATCTGAATATTGGAATATTCAAAGCATTATAAACATGTTGAGCTGTTACTGATTTACCAACACCTGGATCACCTTCTAATATCACTGGTAAATTCGATTGTATTCCTAATAATAATGTCAATATCATATGAACTGTGGTTGGACCTAGATAGAATGTATCATTATTATTCTTATTCAAATAATCTTGAATCTTATCATACACATCCATAAAACTAACACTAAATACTTCTTTCAATAATTTATCAACATCCAAATTCCCTGATACTTCTTCAGAATTCTTATTATCTAATTTGAATAGTCTTTGTAATGGTTGAGAAACAGATTTGTTTTTTTCCAATCTTAGTAATTCATATCTTGATTGATGATTTCTTGATATATAATCTAAATAAAACATTGAATCAATTGGATTTCTAAAACACTTCTTTATTCTATTCTCTAATGTGTAAAAGTGTAATGGATATCCTTTTATAACTTTATATAATGGAAATCTTCTGATTATTTCTGTTTCTGTTGGATTTGGACAATAGATTGGCAAGAATAATGATTTATCATTAATTCTATTAAAATCACTATTACTTATTACTCCTATCATCTTGGGTGGAACATAACTTCTTATATCTTTTATTTAATTCATTATATCTTCATAAACTGAATAATGATATTGGTTACTATCATTTCTATTATAAAACATATTTCCTTTGTATAACTCTAACAATCCTGTTATTCTTGGTAAAACAGATTCACTTATAAGATCAAAATGATTTAATATCAATGTTTCATCAGTTATAAAACTTGTCATTATCAAACCAGGTTTGAAGAATAAACAAGATTCTTCATTATATTTCATTATTTCCTCCATATTATTCTTCCATTTAACAAATGAATTACTTGGATTATGATTATTGTATTTTTTATATGATGTTGCTATTTGATTCATTGTTGTTAATAACTCAGATGGACTGGAAATTAAAGTACTTCCTATCAAATAAGAAGAATCATAAGATCTTGATAATTCGATAAATCTTCCATTATCTTCATATAAATCTTTCATTAAAGATTCTTGGAATGATTCACATGTAATATATAAAACTGGTGCTTGACAATCACTTGATGATAATAACGATAATCGAAATAGACTTTCCAAATACCAATTATCAACATTATCAGATATTTTATTTAATTCACATGTTGTTGATATATTATACTTTGATAGAGCATAATGATTCTTTTCTTTTACGAAATTAATTTTACTTTTCAAAAATGTCTCGATTGTTGTATTTTTGATTATATCTTTGAATATCTCATCTAATAATGATATTTTACTTTCATCACAATATAAACCAAGTAAATAAGGCAAGTTTTCTTCGCAAATTAATTCCATTTGAACAATAAATTTAAGTTGAGTCATTGAGAATAAATCATTTTCAAATATTTCTTTTGGTAAGTCAAATATCTTACTCTTTTCTTCATTTGTATATTCTTTTATTTCAAAACTTGGACAATAACAAGGTATTGATTGAGTTGGTTTTCTATCACCAGATGTTGTGAAATTGAATATTACTCTGAATGATGGATGTATTTTGAAGATTTTATTCATATATTCAAATTCATTAGTGGTTGGATCAATAAATGTTTCAAACAATTGTAATATATCACTTGATAATAAATGAGAATGTTCAATCATCAATACTACACCTTCTTCCATTGCTGATATAACTACACCTCGATGAAATTCTCTATCCTTGGTGAAAAATCCTAACAATTGATCAATTTCAGTTTCTGGAGAGATATATAATGCTAGAGATTTTATTGGATTATAACTTCCATTCAATAGTTGTTCTATTAAATAACTTTTACCACTTTCTTTATGTCCAAATAAAGCTATTGATCTGTGTGTGATTAATGATATTAATATTTCACTTAATAACTCTCTTCTTTCTTCAACTCCTTCAAATAATCCTTCATAACATTCTAAATATTTTGAATGTTTTTCATAATATTTTGTTAATTCATTTATATGTTTCTTTGTTTCTTCTTTGAAGAATGATTCACAGAAAGTATTTATCATCTCTTTTTTATTCTCATCACTTTCTTCAAATGCATTTTCTATTTTTTCATCTGGTAAAGTAACTAATATAAATCTATTAATCAAAGCAGGAGAGAATTTCATTAAACCATTATTTGAAACACTTGCAATTATTCTGAAATTTGGATGAATATCAATTTCTGGTTCTTCAATTCTTTCATCAAATCTCACTTTCTGTTTACATCCATCATTTGGTATTATTTCTAATGAAGAATTCAATCTTTCGATTGAATTAGATTTCATATTATCTAATGATTGAAGAAAACAAGTTTCTCCATTGATTATACTTTTTACTAAAGGAGAATCATGCCATTTTGTACTTATCACTCTGTTTTCTTCATTATTATTATTTCCTTCTAATTGAAACATTCCAACTAAATTCTCAGTCGTTGTTCCACTTGTACATCTTATAATATTGGGTTTTTCATTATCATGAATAGATTGGAGATATGATAATACATACTTTCTAGCTGTATATTCATTCTCACTACATAATAAAATATGACAACCTGATTTAAATATTGCTTTTATGTATTGACAAAGATTATTCCAAATAGTTTCATTCAATGGAAATAAAGTAGATTTACTAATTTCAGGTGATTTAGATAAATCCAATTTATTTGTTGGTAATATATCACCATAAACAATCTCTGTAGCTATTTTTGAAGAACATTTAGCTGATGTTATTAGAGTATTTGCTCTAATACAATCTCTCAATGTATAAACTCTATCTGGATGATTGGCTAAAGCATTTTGATGAGAATTTAAAATATCATTCACATTATCCTGATTAATATTTCCAATTGATTCTAATATACTCTTCAACTCTTCTTTACTAATTTCTGGGAAGAATCTTGAATCAATATATCTGAATCTAGACATCATTGTTTCATCAATTTTGGTTCTTTTATATATTGAACCAGCTGGATTTTGAGTTGCTATTATTCTGAAACTAGGATTCATATCATATTTTGTATAACCATATTTAATTGAATCAACATATAATTCATGAGAATCTAAAACATTCATTATTGCTTGAACTACTTCAATATTTGCTAATGACAATTCATCCAATAATATCACTTTTCCTTCAATAAAAGCTTCAGAAAATGGACCTAATTGGAATATTGGAGTTGATTTACCATCTATTGTTTTTATTATCACATTTCCTATCAATTCATCAATTACTGATGATGGACTGAAATTATATCGAATTAATGGAATTTGACCATTCATACACACTTGCTCAACTGTGAATGTTTTGGCACTTGAAGTTTTACCTTCAACTAATAATGGAGTATTCTTTTCTATTCCATCTTCTATGATTTTCATTCTTTTTAATGCATTTTCAGTTAAAACAGCTTGAGATCTTTTATTTATAGCTGTTACATCTCTATATGGTTGACATTTTATTATTCTCTTTCTTTCTTCAATTACTTCCAATGATTCATCTGGAGAATGAATAATCATTATATCAGTATGACAAGTAACAAATTTATTATTCAATGATGAAAAACAATAGGATTTTTCTTTACAATCACATATTTGATGGAAATATATCTTTTCAGGAATAATGTTATTATCACTTCTTGTTTCTAATAATGGTAATGTAAATTTTTCTTTTTATTTTCTTCTATATATTGAAAACCAATTTTAGAATCTTTTACTACATAATCTAATCCACAAATTAATGTAGAAGGTAATGATGGATATACTTTTCCATCATTATTCCTCATGTATAAATTATCTAATGAAATACAATCAATTTCACCTGTTTCATATTGAATCAATATAGAACACTTCACATATGGGTGAATAGTAATAATATCATAAACGGTATAATCAGCTTTCACATTTGAAGTTTCTTCAGGAATATTATTCATCTCGTTTTCTTCTTCATTCTCTTCATTGTTATCACCTTCACTATTTTCATCTGATTGATATGAACTATCTGAATCTGAATCTGGATTTATAACTCTTCTTTTCATTCCTTTCTTGTGTTTATTTTCAGTTGGTATATTACCATTATTATCTTCAGGTTTATTATCAATTATATGCTGTTGTTCTTCACTTATCGAAGATGGAAGGGGAGGATTTGAATTATCAAATGTTGGAGGAGATGGTGGTGATGGATTTGCACCAAGTGCAGGAGGAAATTGTTGAGGATTTACATCATATGGTGGAGGTGGTGGAGGTGGATTTACACCAAATGCCGGAAGAAGTTGTTGAGGATTTACATCATATGGTGGTGGTGCAGGAAGTGGAGGTAGAAAAGGTTGATTAACACCAATATTAGGTGGTATAGTAGGATTTGGATATAGATAATTTGATTGAGGAGATATAACTATTGAAGGATTTTGATAACGTTGTGTAGTATATTCTGTTATATGCTGTTGTTGATAAAGATATGGATATTGATTTGTAAAAATTGTTCTTCCATTATATCTATGAGGAGTATAAATTGGATTACCATTTTGTTGTTGTATTATATTTTTTCCCTGAGCAATTTTCATAAATTTATTACCTTGTTGTTGATACTGTGGTTGACTTTGCTGAGTTTGTGGTTGAGTTTGACTTTGTCGATAGTGTGGTTCAGCAATTTGTTGATATTGCTGATTTGCAAGCTGTGGTTCAGTTAGTGATTGTCTTTCAACTAATTGCTGTTTTTTAGGTAGAATTTGCTGTTGAGAATGTAATTCTTTCTGTGAGACGAATATGTAATCATTATTTGAAAGACATGTTGAGAGAGCAATATTACTATATGGAATAATTCCACGAGAATATGTTGTTAATATCAATTGTTGAGATGATAAGTTATATATACCCTATTTCAAAATTATTAAATTAACTATACTGCTAGTCTGTCAATAAAACTACTACATGTAGATAAAAGATTTACATTCAATTGCTTTGGTGGTATACCTTGGACAATTAAATAAACATTACAGTTCATTTCTATTTATGTAAATTCTCACTCAATTTTACATACTCAAAATGCAGGATGTATTTACATAATTACTTTTTACATACATATTTTTTCATACACTTTTTTATTGAATAATTGCAGAAATAATCATTGCTTCTATACTCAATTTCTTTGATAAACAACAGAATATTATTTCATTGGGATTATACCATCTCTACTCTAATTCACCATATTACACACCATATAATTTACATACATCATGATATACGAATATCTGTTATATCTACCACTCATTAGTTTTACTTTCTAATTTTCGTTAATTAAGATTATATACTACACATACTGGATGTATAATTATATAATATCATATATATACAACATTCTCCAGTAAGAAAACTCCAATTTGTGGTGATTTTCACATTTCTATCACATTACCTCATATTATATTCTTATTTATATTGTTAACATATTCTACACTTGGATGAATATTTTGATCATTCCATGAACTGTTACACTGAATTATTCTATTTTAAAATGAATAAAAAATCTAATTCGTTTCATTGAGTTTTCATTATCAATTTATGAAGCATGGAAAGGTTTTGGAGCAGTTTAAATAGTATGACAAATATGACTGTTCAGACACTAAAAGATACAAAGGATTATATTCAAGACAAAGCAAATTTTTTTTTGTATTTGCTATTTTGCTTATTTTAATAGTCTATCTACAGATACTTTAGATAATCAATCAAAAATAATATATTGGATTAAATTATCACACATAAAAGACGATACTCCTGAATATTCCTCATTTGTTGAACAGTATGTATAATGAAAGTGATATTTAGACCTATATCTCAAGAGCAATTAAATCAAATAGATTTAGATGTTCCAAGAAGTAAATTAGCAGCTCAATATTACAATATTACAACAGAATCTCTTCGGAAAGTATTAATAGCATTAGCATCAGCAATTCCTGAATTAGGATATGTTCAAGGGATGAATTATTTGTTATGTTACATTCTATCAAAAGGAAATCAAGAACAATCATTTTTGTTAATGTATCAGATGATAAAACACAAGAAATTTTGTTTTGAGAAATTATTCAACCAAGGAATACCTCAAATTAATATATTAAAAGATAAATTTTATGAAAATTTAAGAGTATTATACATATATATTTATATAAATGACATATATATATAGATATGTGATTTCAGTTTATTTCAACATCTTAATAATCTATCCTATGATATTGTATTGTATGTTTATTTGAAACATTGGATTACTTTATTTACACAAACATTTATACTCTCTAAAAATGAAAGAGATAATCTGTGGGATCAATTTTTCAGTGATGGTTGGTCAATTATAATTAGATTTTCTATTGTCATTTTAATAAGGTATAGAAATGAAATATTAATGGTTAATGATAATACAGATTTAGTAGAATATATTTATGTATTTATTACAGGGATTATTATTTTGTATATAGAGTTTGTTCAATTGTGAAGAAATGGAAGAGAGTAAATATGTGCCATTTTTGCCATTGTTGAATGAAATTAGTTTTCCTTTGGACTTAGACAATGTGTGGAATGATTTGAAAGATTTTGTTAGTTATTAAATGTAAATTTAATTAATTTTTACTCGATCCTTTATAGAAATGAAGTAAATATTATGTAATACATGTTATTTGTTGATTTATTCAAAAGTAACATTCAAAAACAAAACTGTCATTTTTTTGAATATCAAACAAGTTTGAGAATATAGTTTTTAATTTTTTTACCACAATGACAACCAAAATAAAAACAAAAAACTCACTAATAAGTAAAAATCTAAAGCTTCAACAAGAAAATGAAATAATGAAGAAGAAATTTGAAGTATAAACGTATTTCTTTATTTTATAGGTTGAAAAACAATTAAATAGTTCTAAAGATGATGAATTACTTAAAATCGATAGTAGATTAAATGCAATAAATTTAGTATAGCTGTAACTCAATAATCTTCATAATATAGGAATTAGAATATTATAAAATCGAAAACCCATTTGGTGGCCAAGGAATAGCACATAGAGATAATGCGGTTCAAACATCAACAATTTCTTCTGAAAATATTTCAATACAAGAACCACTACAGTTAAGTCAACATCCATCACAACAACAACAACAACAATTTCCATCCTTACAAATATCATCCATCTCTGAAACAAGTTCAATATCTAATGGTATAAAAGCAGAAGATCATTTTGAACCTGAATTCATAGAAGTTAAACCCAATTCAGATTTATTATCATCTTCATCACCAAATAAAAAACAAAATAATTTGTATTTATCACAATTTCCAACCAATCAAAATATAAATTTACTCTATGAAAGAGAATCTATGTCAAAAGATGAATTTGATAGAATAAATCCACTAATTGAAGATAAAAATAACAATTTATCATCAACAGGAATATTTACTGAATATATTTCTCCAAATAAACAACAATCAATAAGAAAAGATACATCAAAAATTAAAACGATCAAATCATTTGTAATTAGTCCAAATATTAATAATGAAATTCCTTCCAGTGATTCATTATTATCTCAACCATCCTCATCTAAAAGATATAAAAATAAATCAAATAATAATGAAACGAATATATTTTCAGAAACTTCATCATCAGATTATACCTTTGTAATGAATAATAAAAATGAAAAGAAATTATTTCCTACTAGTCAAGATAAAGTAATGAGTAATAACAGACATTTATTATCATCATTACTATCATCTGAAAATGAAGAAGTTCATAATCAATCAAATAAATTGAATAAAAGTAATAATGAAATAGAAGTTAATCCATTACCATCTCAACAACAACAACAACAACAAAGATCATCTTCATCATCCTCTTCAATGTCATTCTTAAAAGTGAATCAAATGAAAAAGTTGAATAGTTCAATATTTCCAGAAGATGATAATGATAGTCAATCAAAACAGAAGAATATAAAAGATATTTCAATTAAATCAGTTCATATTGATAAAGAAGAAGAAGATGAAGAAGAAGATAATGAAAATGAAAATAATAATCAATCAAGCCAAGCCAATAATAACAATCATAATAATTCATTATCATCATCATTACATCAATCAATATCTCAATTTAGATCAAGTCCTGAATCAAATAAACGAATTCAAAAGATTATTGATTCTGCAATATTTCCATCATCATCATCATCAGATTCCGAAGGTAATAGTTTAATTGAAGATAATTCAATAGATAAAGATATAATGAAATTAAAACAGAATAATAATGATAATAATAATAATATTGCCAATGTATCAATATCTGAAATAATACCTTCACAAAAACATTCAATATTGTCAAATACATCAAATACATCAAATACACAAAATACACCTAATACATCTAATACACCTAATACATCTAATACACCTAATACATCTAATACACCTAATACATCAAAATCATTAACAACAACACATCCAAATAATAAACCATCCAAAGAAATAAAAGAAGAAAATATTCAAAAAATACCAGTAGTAAAACTCAATAGAATATCTCAACAAAATCCATCTAATAGATATAATAATAATAATGACAATTCAAATAATAATATAATTGAATTTATAAAACCAAGAAATAAATCAAATTTGAAATCTGTTTCTATTAATTTAAATAGTGAATTTGATAGTGTTGCAAATAATTCATCTAATTTAAATAATAATAAAAAGATAAAGAAAAAGTATTTACCTCCAATATTCAAACCAACATCAAACATAAAACCTATTATCAATAATAATGCAAATATAAATTCATCAAATTCTTCATTATTATTAAATAGTAAAAGTAATAATAATATAAGTAGTGGAATTGATGGTGATGTTGAATCACTAGTGAAAGATATAACAAATAGTTTAGAAGACAGTAATAGCAGTGATAGTAGTGAAAATATAAAAGCATTTAATAATGATAATATAAAACAAATAGGTAAATTGAATAATATATTAATGAATAAAAAGAGTGATAGTAATAAATTATATTCAAACATGTTTGAAGAAGAAAAGCAACTATATAATAATTACAGTGAGAATGTTAATACAACAATATATGAAGATGAATCAGATATACCAAATCAAAATAATAATAATGGAAGTAGTATAAATCCACAACCACAACAAATAAAATATAATAAAAATAATGTTAAATATGTAAATGAAGATAAAAATAGAAAAATCAAACAAAAACCATCAATGAATAAGAAATATCATCAACAAAATGATTATAATGAAAGTATTGATTCAACAATAAATGAGAGTGAAGATAAACGATTGACAAATAGAAAATATAATAATCAAGATATGATATATGATGATGAAGATGAAGATGATGAAGAAGAAAGTGAAATAAACAATCAACAAAATGATAATAATACAGTAGAAGCAGATGAAGATGATGATTATAATGAAAGTAGAGATAATAAAATATATGATAATACATATCAAGATGAAGAATCAGAATTACCTTATAAAGAGAATAAAAGAATAAATGAACAACGAAAACCAATGATAAAACAGAAGAATATGAATAATAAACCATATTATGATGATAGTACAAATGTTGATACAACAATATATGAAGATGAAAGTGAAATGAATCAACCGCAAAGATATAATGGACGATATGGTAATAGTAACTCATATGAAGAAGAAGAAGAAGAAATACCAAATGATAATATAAATAGAATTAAACAACAACAACAACAACAAAAGAACAAAACTAAGAAATTTGTAGATCCAAATAATGATACAACAATATATGAAGAAGAAGAAACTGATGATTATAATGAAAGTGAAGATAATAAAATATATGATAATACATATCAAGATGAAGAATCAGAATTACCTTATAAAGAGAATAAAAGAATAAATGAACAACAACCAAAACATAATAATAATAATACAATCAATACATTATTAGAGAATCAAATGGAAATAGAAAAAGAAAGAAAGAAATATAAAACCAATAATCAAAATAAGATTAATAATAGAAAAACAATGAAAAAATCATTTAAAAGTGAATCAAAGACATATCCATCAATGAATACATATTCATTGATAAAACAAAATAATAATAATAATAATGAAAGTAAATCATTTGATCCATCTTTATTAAGCGATATTCAATCTCAATTATTAGAAGGATCAAATGTGATGTTAACAAATGAAGGAAAATCCTTAAGTCGATCAATAAAGATACTACAACAACAGAAAAGTAAAATATATGAAGAATTACAATCCCAATATAGACAAATGGAAAATTTAAAGAAACAATTTGAAGATGCAATTGAAGAATGTTCTGAATGTGAAGAAAAGAGATTAGAATTAATCGATGAAATAGAGAATTTGAAAAATAAAAAGAACCAATCAGAAAACGATTTACAATTTATCAAAGATGAAACTGCTAATTTGAGAGGATTATTTAATTCTTTAAAAGAGACAATAAAGAATGAAATTAAAGATTTACAAATTGAACAAAAAGAATTAACGAATAGAAATAATGAATTAAATGAAGAGATAAACCAACATTATGATGAATTTATACAATTACAAAATAACTTTAAAGATATAATGAATGATATGAAAGAAGTGGAAAATAATTGTAATATGAAAAAGAAAGAATTGATAAAATTAAAAGAATTGTTACCTAAAGCAAATAGTGAATTAGAAAGTGTAAAGAATGAATGTTTATTAAAGAAAGAAGAATTAAAGAATTTGGAAGAAAATATAGAAGAAAAAACACAGAATTTTAATGATATTAGTGATTTTAATGATTTATCAAACAAGAATCAAACTATGCAAGATGAATTATTGAAAAAACAGTCGTTATTAGATTCATTACAAGAGAATATTCATAAATACCAAAATGAAATATCGAATTATAATAAAGAAATCTCTGAATTAGAAATAAAGAAATCCAAATTAGATACAAATATAAAAATACTTTCATCTGATCAAGAAACTCAATTAAATGATTATAACAATAAAATTGAGAATTTAACAAAACAATTAAATAAAATCCAATCCGAATTAACATCATCTCAAAATGAATTAAATAATAAAAATAAAGAATTGAATGATAAGAATAATGAAAGTGAAATATTATTAAGTAAAATCAATCAAAATAATACACAGTTAAATCAAATTAATTCCAATATAATATTGAATAAAAATGAATTAGAAAAATTAGAAGAAGAAATCGAAGAATTAAAACCAGAAATTGAAAATCTAAAATCAGATAAAAGTAATATCAATAATGATATAAACCAATTAAAACAGAATAAATCAAATCTAGAAAATGAACTAAATGAATTAGAGGCAAATAAAAAAGTGAAAAATAATGAAATATCCAATTTATGCAATAAACAAAATCAAATGGAAATGAAATGTAATGAGTTAGAAAGTAAATTGGAAAATTTAAAAGATGTATATAATAAATATAATGATAAACTAATCAATACAAATTCTGATTATAAAGATTTGGATAAAAAGAAGAAAGAATTAAATGAATCAATAAATGATCTGAATGAAAAAGCATTAGAATTAAAAAGAGAAATAAATGAAACAGAAAAAACACTTGAAGAAATGAATAACAAAGAATTAGAATTAATGAAGCAAAACCAACAATTGAAACAACAAAATGAAGAATTAGAATTAACTAATCAGAAACTATTTCATTTTAAAAATGAATATGATGAATTATTAAGTAAATATGATGAAATAAGTGAAGATTTAAAAGATAAAAATAAAGAAATAATAACAGTTGAAGATAATTTAAGAAAGAATCAGAAAGAGAATGAACAAATTCTATTGGATATTGAAAACAACCAATCCAAATTGTTATTAAAAGAAAATGAGATATTACAGTTAAATACGAAATTTGAATTAATAAATGGTGATTATAATACAATATTAGAGAATAAGAATGAAGTTGAAGAAGAATTGAATATAATGAAAGAAGAATATGAAACATATAAAAATGAAAAAGAAAGAATAGAAAATGAAGAAAAAGAATTGAATGAAAAAATAAAAGAAGAAAAAGAAGAATTTGAAATAATTCATCAAAAATTAGAAGAAAAAAAATCAAAATCAAATGAAATAGAAAAAGAATTAAACCAATTACATAGTGAAGATAATATAATTTCCAGTAATATAAAATCAAAGAAAGATACATTATTGGAGTTACAAAATCATTATAATGAGTTAAATACACAATATAAACAAATGATCAATGAATATGGAAATAAAGAAAAAGAATTAGAAATGAATATAGAAAATGAAAAGAAGAAGAAAGAAGAAGAAATGAATGAATTGAACCAGAAATATGATAGACAATTGAATAATTTGAATATAATAACAAATAAAGATTCCTTATTAACAAAACAGATAGAAAATAAAAAAGGTGAATTAATCAAATTACAATCTGATACATTAGAAATGAAAAATAAATTACAAAATTTGACAAATCAAATAAATGAAAAAGAAAAAGAGAATTTGAAATTACAACAGCTAATAAGTGAATATATGAAAGATGGAGATAATGAAGAAGAATTATTGAAAAAGAAAAGTATATATATTATTATAATATTATAATAATAAATAGAATTATTAGAAAATCAAAATAATGAATTAGAAAGAAAGATCAAAGAATTAGAAAATAAGAAAATGGAACTATTATCAAATCAAATCAATGAACAGAAAATGATAGATCATTTATTACAATTGAAAAATGAAGAGAATAATATCAATAATGAAATGAAAGAAATAAATAACAGAAAAGATAATATGTTGAGACAATTGGCAGAAATAGAAATAAATATTGAAGAAAAAGTATATTTAGATAAATATTATAATTATTATTTAATAGAAGAATATTCTAACAGATTTAAATGACTTAGAAAAATCTCAGAATAAGTTATATGAACAAAAATTAAAGATATTAAATGAAGAAATAAATGATAAAAACAATGAAATAAAAGAACTTCAAATTGCATTAGAGAATAAAATCAAAAATAATAAAAATGATGAAAATAACAATTACAATATTGAAATAAAGACATTATTAAATACAAATGATCAATTAAAACAACAGAATAAAGAATTGAATGATAAATTAAAAGATGAAAATGATGAGAAAGAAATGATTATAAATAAGCTGAAAAATGAATATGAAAATCAAATAAATGAATTAAAGAATAAAAAAAATACTCCAGTCAATAGTAATAGAAAGAATATTCATAATAATATGTCACAAATATCCACTCCAACAACATCATCTCCACCATTTCCAACAATTCAATCAACAAATAAAAACACAATAAAAAATGAAGAAAAAGAAAAAGAGAATGAAAATATAATTCCATTGTTAGAATTACCACCAAATAAGAATAGTATATTTCCAGAAGAAGAAGATGATGAAGATGATGATGATAAAAATGAGAATATAAAACAACAACAACAACAACAACAACAACAAATAATAATAGAATTAAAATCCATAAAAAGCTTGAATGATGATTTGAATATTTCAAAAAAATATCCGTTATCATTACCTCCACCAATGAATGAATCATTAGAAGAAATACAAGAGAAAATAATCAATATACCAAATAATAATAATAATAATAATAATATAAAATATCCATTATCAATTCTTACTGGAAATTCTTCACCTCCTTTTACACCAAAATATGAGAATGAAATAATACAATCAAATATGATAAATAATAATAATAATAATAATAATTTAGGAATAATAGAAGATGATGAAAATGAAATAAATAATAATTATGAAGTAGAAAAGAGTTTGAATTATATCAATAAAGAAGGAAATAATTATATTAAATATATACAGAATAATAATAATAATAATAAATTGGAATTAGAAAAACAACATCAATCAATAATACACAATGAAATAGAAAATATATTAAACAAATATTCATATATAGATGATACTCATAATAATACAGATAATACACTCAATACAGATAATACACTTAATACACACAATAATACGCTATTCAATACATCAATAGAATCTTATCCAACAATACAATTTCCAGAAAATTCGTCATTACATCAAATCAATTATGAAATATTAACATTGAAGAAGAAATCACCTTCCAATTCAACTGAATCAATTCAAGTCAATTTCAATAATAGTAATAATCAACAGAAATATTTAACTAAAGAGAATCGAACAGTTATTTATATACCTTCACCTCCATTTATAAATAATAATAATGAAGAATCTATTAATATGAAAAGTAGAATTATTTATACAAAAACAATTCCATCATTATCATCATCACCACCACAAAGAAAAAGAAATAGTTTAAATAAATCAACAAATGATGATGATAATAACAATATAAATCAAAAATCAATAAAAGTGATTAAAAAGAATAACAATAAATCAAAAAGTATTTCGCATAGAAAGTCATCTTCATTATCATTTACTTCCACATCTTCTAATTCATCATCATCATTATCCTCTACAAAATCATCAACAAAAATGAAAAATGAAAAAATTAAGAAAAAGAAAAGAAATAACAACAATTATTCCGGATTAAAAGAATTATTATCATCTCCAAATAATAATGATAAAACACCACCAACATTTCCATCAAAAATATCAGAAAAATATATAGAATTAGTATTTCCATCTCCATCCAGTAAGAAACAAAATATTGAAAATAATAAAGACGATAAAAGTGATAGTTCATCAAGTATAGAAATATCTGAAATTAATAGAAATAATAATAATTTAACTTATATATCGAATTGGTCAAGTGATGATACACTGTTGAAGAATATTTATACAAGTAAAACTCCATTCAAAGAAGGAATTAATAAAAGAATGATAGAATCAAATGAAGATGAATTTATAAAACATAAGAGACTGTTTGAAACAATTGGAGAGACTAAAGAGAAGAAGTTACAACAATTAAGAAATAAGTTGTTTTAATTGTATTTATTTAGTTTATATTTGTATTTTTTCCTTTTGTCCTGTTGACAGCTATTTATATTTAAAATGGTCTGAATTAAATATATCATATATTTAACAAATTATCATTGTAACAATCAAAAGTTATCTTAAGTTGCTGGTCTAATGATAAATATATCTGGAAATGGTAAAGAATTACATCTTGTATTTTACATAAGGACAAATACTTAAATCAATTGATTTAAGTATCTTTTCTCCCAAGAACATATTATATAATTCTCCTAATACCATTCTAACTTTGCATATATTTGTGGAATAATTCCTACAAAGTAATAACATCTCTTGTTTGATTAGGAGTAATTTTTATCCAATGTTGGTCTGCAAGAAAATATATCACTTTTGAATATGCTATTTCACTTTCATCAAATTTATTTTTTCATAAAACTATCTTTATATCTCTATTACCTAGTAGACAAGAGCAAGAACAACAACCTGTAGTGTATGCAGATACAGACCCTTTATTTAGATAGTTGAAAATCAACTCAATGTTGGAGATGCCACTCTCGGATATCATCGATGATGATGATGATAAGGAGCATGAGGATCAGTATGAGTACTTTGCTGAAGGTAAAGTTGCTAGCCATGATGATGCCTTAAACAACTTCGATATCGAGAGGCAGATCAAGGAAGAGTACAGTGACTTCAATGGACAATTCGTTGGAGTCTTCTTATGGGATCAACTTAAGCAAGACCTTCGAGTCTTAGGAACAAATAGATGGGGATGCATTCTCAATACCCTTACAACTACAATTGCCGAGAATGATAGTTTCGGAGAGAACCCTAAGAACTACTCGTGGTTCATCCAGCAGATACAACACCTTAAAGGTAATCCTGAGGATAAGTACCAACTCAAGATCAATCGAATCAAGAACCAGAAGGTCAACACCGACACTTGTGGTTACTTTGCAATCTACTTCCTATTCAATATCCTTGGAAGGAACTTGTCCATCAAGGAGGCAACTAACTTCAACTTTATCCAGGGCGAGAAGCAAATGGTACTACTCAAGAGAACCTTTTACTTAGGAGATTACCCAAAGGCTATGACAACCTTCATCCTAGCAAGAGTTACTTAGAGTATCGTCTAATCATCTGATATAAGGATTCTGACAATAACAAGAAGGCTGAGAAGATCCTCCTATACAACACCTTCAATATCTCCTCCTTGAGAGTACACAATGCTGCTGGAATCAACTTGCTTTATGTAACTGACACTTATGAACAATACAGAGGGCTTATGCAGCAAGTTCAAAGGAAGACAACTCACGTTGGATGATCAACGACTTCAACTACAATCCCAACTATCAGAACATGGAGACTTACGATAGCTACGAGTTGCTTAAGAAGTACATTGGAGGAAGCTATGATCAACTCAACAAGAAGCCCTTTACCGAGAAGTTCTTTGAGGTACTCAACTTCGGTAGTGACAACCTTGGTAATGTTAAGACCATTGCTGGGAGAAGACTAAACGGAGATTTAAAGTTCACCTTTGAGATCTACAACTCAGAGCTAGAACACAAGTCTGTGAATCACCGATTCTACTTGATCACTGGACGAAGAGCTGAGATTACCACCTCTGGCATTCGTAGTATAGCATAAGTAAAGTTCCTTATCTATAAGTTCTTGATTGTATACTTAGTTCTTATGATGCTTATGGTTAACCCTTTGGAGATCTTCATCTCAGTATGATGCGAAGACTTAAAGGATCAGGAGATGATCAGTTCAAGGATGAGGATGGGGATGATGAAGTACATGATGATGCTTACTTACCAAAGAAGTTACCGAGATCATCTAAGGGCCATTTAAAGATAGAGTATGAGAAGATCAACCAGGCAGAAGTAAAGCCTTTGATAGTCAAGACCTCCAGTCACGGGAAGGATGTTATCGACTATGACTACTTCGATGAACCCTTCTGTAACATCTTCCTCCTAGCAAAGAAGAACTCTGGTAAGACAACAGGATGTCACGGCTCTTGGAAGTCACCTTTACCTCGCCCAAGATAGTTAACTACTGCGGCCATACTTGTGGACTCCTCATTATATCCTTGACAGTCTCTCCAGCTGGAAGTATTCCCTTTATATAATCCACTGCCCGATGAAGAATTGATGGAGTTGACTTACCATCAGATTCGGAACTCCTTTTGAAGTCAGGAATCTCAACATTGGCTTTAGCAGCATGCTCCCGGATCAATTGAAAGGATGGGTTGTCCTTCTCAGCGATGCTAACAATATCCCGTAATAGTTGACGTAGAATACTTCTGGTATCCTCGTAAGCTTCCTTTGGTAAGCTCATCACCTCCTTATACTTATTAGCCAGATCGATGATTGCTTTGTCTGGACGTGAAGATGTTGACTTGGGAGTCTTAGTTGATCTCCTTGCTAGTTCAGCATCTCGGAGAAGTACGTATGGAGCTGCCGGAATGTTGAGTACATCAGCTACTTAAGTTACAAGGGATCGTTGGATATCCTTGGGAATGATCTTGGTTTTAGTTGCTCTTGAGAACGCTCTTACTTTCTTGACCATGGCTTTTGCTTAAGGAATTTATCAAATACTTCCCTTGAAGATCATCCAACAGGAAGTAGACCCCGTAGTGAAGCAGACCCAGTATGAGGAATCCTGAAGGCACCTTACGTAAATGGGACTATGGTACAATGTGACAGAGTTCTAACGAGTGCTCTAGGAGTCCGTCCCCTTCTAGGTACATAGGACCCTAATGCAATCGATGAAGTCCTCGTAAAAGTCAGCTCTAGATTTAGAAAGGGCCAGGGTCCCTTTTATATACTATATAAAAATAAGCTTTAGGATCAACACCTGAACCTGTTATTAACAATGGAAATCGATCTAATCTTTTTTCTAATTCACAATTATTTCAAATTTCACTATCTTAATAGATTTCACCTTTATTAGGAATAATTGATACATTTTTATCTTAAAATTCTAAACAATCACGATCTACTTGGGAATATAATATTTTATATTTTCTACCAACTAAATGGACCGATTTAGATTAATCAGTTAATACTTTCAGAAATAAGATGGTAATATTTGAACTTGAGGTTAGTTTAAATTTTCTTAATTCATCTTCAGTTTATAAAGCTTTCCATATAAAATGGCATTTATCTATTTCTGTAAATGCTATATATATACATGTTGTGCCACAATGATGACTCACAATAACAAATAATCAACATAATATTAAATTAATTATAGAATAAAAAAAAATAAAAGAAAAAAATATCAAGCTTGATGGTTTAACTAAGTAAATCTTGATATTTTAAGATTTAGATCATTTAAATGTATAATTACTCAATATTTATAAGACTTTATAATATATGAAACTATAGGGATATCACATTACCCCCTATCGCATCAAAAGAGTTGTGCATTTATTCAATTGCTGTATGTTAGAGAAGTAAAATAAAATATTCAGATTATTACATATGGTAAAAGCCAAAGTCAATTCAGATTCTGTCAACAAAGATCTATGTAAATTAATAACCTTCTATGCAGTCAGTACCACAATATTAGACTCACCAGAATTTAGAAGGTTTTGCTTCTAATAGAAATAATAATAATTTAACTTATATATCGAAATGGTCAAGTGATGATACACTGTTGAAGAATATTTATACAAGTAAAACTCCATTCAAAGAAGGAATTAATAAAAGAATGATAGAATCAAATGAAGATGAATTTATAAAACATAAGAGACTGTTTGAAACAATTGGAGAGATTAAAGAGAAGAAGTTAGAACAATTGAAAAATCAACTATTCTAATAATAAATATAGAAATAATGATTAATATATTTTTATAGTTTCAATATTTCTATTCTTTATTTTACAGTGTTGTATTTATCGGTGAAAAAATATAGGTTTTACTTATACAAAATTAAAGCTTTATACATCATCTTTCAAATTACAGTTGTTAAATTTCTATCACCAATCCATTTCATATTACATATATATAATTGCAAGAATTTCTATTCTTTTATTATACAATGAGCTTATATTATGTTGATACAACACAAACAATCAATTATTAGATATTTATAATATAAATTCTTTTATAATAGGCAAGAAGTATATGATGGATATTTACATTGCTTATAAAAAAAGCAGAATTTACCTTTTGGTTTTATATCATCTGATAAGTATGTTGTAAATACCTCAGTAATATTTGGTCCGTAAATGGCATCACTAGCCATATGATATCTCATGCGATGGATTATCAGCATTTGTTATTTCTAATAACTCTTCGTTAGTTAAAAACTCTGTAAGAATATCACTGTTAATTCGATTTCTGAACCAGACTATTCTTACGTGCCTTCTACAGATAAGAATAAGCGATTTGAGTGTAAATTAGTTTTTAGTACGGGTTATACTGGAGCAAGTGGTGAATTTAAAATTGTGTATATATTTTAGTGTGTGAATATATTTATGGGTCATATTTTATTTTGATGTTTTCAATAGTTTTTAGCGTAGGATAGTAGAAATAAAGTGTATAAATAGATAGGTAGCTACCTGTTCTACCCCGGCAGGGTAGCTACTTTATATAATAAGAAATGTATTTCTATGTAAGTAAGTAGCATAATAATGAATTTATATAGTGTAGTTAAAAACATTCAAAAGAATTTAAATAGTATCAAAAATATATATTTAAAGAATTATTTACAGTATTCTATATTTTTTACTAAATCGAAATTCTGACGTGAAACTGTTGTTATAAACAGAAAAAAGAAACAGTTTTGATTTTCCTGGTATTTTTGAAAAACCGTTTATTATCAAAAAAATATAAATATGTGTGCTTCAGTAAACTTTGCTTTCTTTTGTTCATTTAGAAATAATGAAGATTATTTAGATAAGTGTATATGTGGAATATGTAAGTTTTACTTATATTTTAACCATAACATAAGTGCAGTATTATATAGTCCATTACCTAAGGAAGAGATAAAGTCTTATAATGAATTCTGTGCTATTTGCCATCAAAAGATGTGGACAAAGTACAATGATAAGAGATATTATATGATGCTTTTCGATATTAAACCATCAGTAAAACCAAGAGGATTAAATAGACATTATTTTGCAGTGTTTGATAAGTATATTGAATGGTTAACACTACCTGAAGGAATGGGAAGTGTTCATTTGAAGAAGAATCCTATGTTGAAACATTATGTAAAGAAGAATTATATATTTGATGATAGTGATGATGATGAGGAAGAAGAAGCACAAGAAGAAGTTAAAGGAAACAATGATCAAACTACGATAAACATAGTCTAAATTTTAAAACGAATCTCTATCTTAAAATGATTTGGGACAGGGTTTAAAAATATGCGTAATTTAATAAAAATCACATAATATAATAAAAATATAATAAATTTTATAATAAACATAATAAAATAATCATAATAAAGATTAAAAGAAATCTGTAACACCTGTATCTATATAGTCTGTAAAGAATGTTTGTCTTGGTATTGCTAAATAAGGTTGTTGAGGGTAACCATTTACTATTATATGTAAATTAGGTTGATTATTATCATTTTGTAATACATGATTTATTTCAAAATAAGGTCTATTAGTTAATGTATGATATGTATTTTTATCATTTGTAGCTTTTATAGGGAATGATTTCCCATTGTATACTTGTAATACTTTATTATAGTATTGTTGTAATAAACCTTCTCTACCAGGCTCAGCTTTTATAAAATTTTGAGGTTCAAGATATAATTCATGACCATCACATCCTTCATAATTACATGTAAAACCATCATATAATTTAATCTTCATAAAGTTTTCAAACATTTCTATTTTAGTAGGTATTTTAAATGTTTTATCATCACTATCCCATATACCATTAATTCTTCTTTTCGCTGTATAACTAGTATGTTGTTTATGTAAACAATAAGGTTTTGGTACTAAATTTCGAGGTATACTATTAACTGTATTGTTTATTGAATCACATAGTACAAGTACTTGTTTATTGATTATATCTTTTA
The DNA here is from genome assembly GCA_002245135.1 of Proteromonas lacertae. NCBI lineage: Eukaryota > Bigyra > Opalinata > Proteromonadidae > Proteromonas > Proteromonas lacertae. Next base: position 111,707 of record NGBS01000880.1, on the reverse strand, counting down.
TTGATTTCAAATATTCTTCTAATTCTATTTTTTTTGTATCTACTTCTTTAGCAATCTTACTATTTACACTAGTTATTATACTTGATGTTATATCTACTTTATCTTCTTGTGTTATTGATGAAGGTGGTATAACAACTTTAGATGCAATATCTATTGCTAATTTAGTTTCATAAATTAGATTTATTTTATCAGCAATATCATTAGCTAATTTTGTTTGATCTATGTTTAAATCTATAGTTTTTCAATCCCCAATAAACATTTTTTGTATTAATAAACAATAAAATAACAAAATTAATAAAAACATCAAGAAACTTCAGAATGGTCTTCAATCAAAATATTGAAGTTAGCTCTAAACACTTTTTTAACATTATCAATATATAAGAAGTTATATTGTGGCTTAGTAACAGCTACATAAAACTCTTTAAATGTTTCATATTCAGGTATCCATATATTCAATGAGTTGTATAAGTCAAACAAATTTCTATTACTCAATCCATAAAATGTTAAACAATAATCTACTTGTGATCTTGCCGAAGGTACTATATCAGTAATATATTGACTACTAATTATAATTTTTGATTTTAAATGTCTATTTTCTTTCATTAATACTGGTATGATTTTAGCTGTTTTCAACTCTAAACTAAGATCATTAATATATTATAATATGTTCTGCATACTCATAATTATCTTTGTTTGTATCATCAATTGATTTCATTAACTTCTCTACTAAATTATCTCCTGAGTAAGGTTCAAATAATGAATCATTTTCATCATAACTAATTTCATTATAATCTAATAACTCTTTAATTGAATCATATATCCTAACTTGTTTGATTGCACCTACGAAAAAATGTACATTTTGTTTTTTCTTATATTTTGGATCTATAATATGTCTTAATATATTATATATCAAAGTGGTTTTCCCACTATTCTTATGAGCCTCAATAAAAATATTGCAGAAAGGTTCATTAAAGTAATCATATCCCAGAATTTTCTTAGGATCAAATGACTCACCACCATCAACAGGTTCAATTTGTATATTATTTATTTTTTCAAATTTAAACATAGTGTGTGTGTGTGTGTATATATATATATTATGTAGTGAGAAATCAAAAAATAAAAATAGAAGTCAATAATAAAGAATTATTACTTATACTACTTTTTCAACACCCCTTGGTCCAATAATCAATTGTTTACCAGTAATGATATAGAACTTATGATGAATTGTATGTGGAATATGATTAGCATCAAATCGTTGATTTGCACAATCCAATGTAATTTTTAAATCACTTGCTAAGTCTTTACCAGCTCTTAATTTTAATTCAGTTAATCGATCAGTACTGAAATTTAGAACATCAAAAAAGTTGTCTACAAATGGAGTATCTAAACATTTTTCAAAGAAAGAATTTTGAAATATATTTCTCATATATTCCCAAGTTTCATATTTTGCAGGATATAAATAATCAGGTGTATAGACAAAATCATTAATTTGCCACCTTATTCTATCTTGAACATTATTAAAAGGAACTGTACGTCTATCATATGCATGATTTCTGTATGCTCTGTACAATATAAATTTAACATAACTTCCAATGCTGCTATTAATACTGAAGTTATAGTTAAAAGTATTACTACCTGGAATTGGGTCTTTAGTGATTTATACTTAAAGAACGTAATGAACATAATATAATGAAAATATTGGATCGATGTGTGAGAACTATTAAAGATATGTTTTATAGAAAAATTAATACATTTTCTGATGAAGAATTTGATAAAATTAACAATATTGAATCATTGTGTATTATTGTATATAATGAAATAGATACTTATGTTTTTTTTAATTAGTCAGTAAAAAGTCATTACTTGTATTATTGTATATTAGCATTCTTCAGATGTTTTTGTGATTCGTACATCCATCAAAAATGTTCATTCAACTATATATATTAATATATATACATTAATATCTCAAAAAAACATGTGAATAGAGTAAGAGATAATTCAAAATTTATGAATTTGAAGCTGTTATGTAAATTTAATAAGCGAAATTGATATTATTAAATACAGTTTAGTAAATGCTTTTCTTTTGTGGGCGCTTAACAAATTATTTCTAAAGTATATGAAATCGGCTGTTTAGAATTTATATAAGACAAGTTGTTATTCCATAAAATCACATAAGGATTACTATTGTTGGTTTGTTAATTATTTTATAATCATAAAACACCACTTTAAGATATGAAATTGATGTAAATTACATACATAACGAAGAAGACCACTCATTAAAATGGCGTTTTTTATAGTTATTATTACTGTGAAACATTTACTCATTTCAAAACAAAGAAGTTTTATTTTTGGTGATGAAATAGTTTAAAAAATAATTTTGGCAAACCTAATTCACATGAAAATGATAGTTACCTTTTTATTATTTGAAAATTATATAAAAACCTAAACACATCTCTTGTTGTGCGACATAAAGGAAAGATTTTAGTATTTTATCAAGAAATATAGTCATATTAATGAATAGAAGTCAAGTTAAAATGAGAGATATTGTGCGCCGTTGAGCCGCTCTCATCATATAATTACTTTTAAAACAAACTAATATCATTTTTATCTTAGTTATAAAGAGCTATTAACAAATAAATAGTTAGTTTGTCATATGACCTATATCTGTGATTTACTTTTTTTCGTATATTCTCTATTATATTGTTTAAAAACAAGAAATCGATATTGGTCAATATGACAAACTAACTATATATTTGTTAATAGCTCTTTATAACTAAGATAAAAATGATATTAGTTTGTTTTAAAAGTAATTATATGATGAGAGCGGCTCAACGGCGCACAATATCTCTCATTTTAACTTGACTTCTATTCATTAATATGACTATATTTCTTGATAAAATACTAAAATCTTTCCTTTCTGTTGCAAATAAAAAAATATAAAATCTATATATAATCATTTTAAATATTATAGTTAATTTTAATAGACTATATAATTTCATGGTGTATTAATTTCATCAATTTATTTGATCATCATATTTTTTCCTATAATCATTGAAAAGTATATCTATATTAGTTTCATTACTGCTATCATTTTTGAATTGAATCATTGAAAAGTACATATATCCACAAACTGCCACAAATTGTTAATGTGCTTTCATTTTTATCTAGAAAAGCCTTTAACATTCTTATTGTTGGCTGAAGAAAAGCCTTTCAAGATATTGTTTTCCAAATTAAGTTCCATTTTTTCATATATCCACTTGATTTTCTTATATTTAAAATTATATATTATATCACATTTATAAATATATAAATTCGTGGTTCTAATATTATTAGAAGGATTTAAGTTTGCTATATCTACATCATATGTTTCTTTATATACTCTCATGTATAAATTAATCATCCTTTTTACACCTGTTGTGCGCAGTTTGTCATAGTTGGCCGTTTGTTTACCAGACACTTTCAAAACAAACTAAATACATATTCTTACTTGTCTTGATGAAAAATTGTTACTTTTATACTTATTTTGTTATGTGACCTGCATCTATGAGTAACTATTAATTGTCATAATATTGAATAAAAACTATCAAAATATATTCTTGAAATTATGTATATTCCAAATTTTATGTTTTTATTGACATATAATGTCTGAATGAGAAGTGTCAGTTACACAGGAATTAAGAATTATACCCCTTCTGACGTCATTTTTAATTTAAAATTTCATTTTTTCAACTTTTTTGTTTGTATGTTTTTTTGATTCAGTCAAAGAGAAAAAATGAATTTCAGTAGAAACTTTGAAGAATGTTATAAAATTCTATCAAGATAAGAAGATATTTCAAAAAAGAAAAATCAAGCTTGTCAAACTTGACAGTTTTTTTATTTCAGAAAATCAAAATGTAAGTACTATATATATATATATTATTATCAAAATACTTACTTTATATTATTTATAAACTGTATAATACTATCATGTACAGCTAAAGGTATAGAAGCATCATTATTTTATGAACATAAAGTAGATGTAATTGATTTTGGTGATAAATTTATTAACAGATAAGCTGAAAGCGCATTTTAATAGAAAATCGAGGTTTAAGAAGTCAAAGATTAACTAGGCCCAATTATAGAGTAGAAAAAATAATATATCAAATATACAGCAGAATAGTGTTGATTTAGACTTTAGGAGAAAAAATGTATTAATTAGAAGAAAAAAAGCTCAAGCTCAAGATTTAGATATTGGTTGAAGTACTCAAATAATATAAATGGATCCTGCTTATTTATCATTAGATATTGGTTGAAGTATCACTTACCAATGAAGGATCAATTAAACCAAATGTAATATTTACTCCACCAAGGTGAATTAGATATAGAAGAAAGTGTAACAATCGAAGTATCTTATACAAGTTCAACTCTTGGTGAATTTAGTGATCATTTTGAATTTGCATTAAAAGGAGCAACTAATAATGTGGTATTAACAATAAAAGGACATGTAGTTGGTCCAACATTCTTCTTTAATAAGAATAAACTAGATTTTGGTATTGTAAGTTATGCGTTTTTAAACTCAACTGATTTGATATTAAGAAATACTTCCTCTGTTCCATTTATATTCAATTTACGAGTTCCTCAAGATGGTAATTACTTAAACAAAGAATTCGAAATAATTCGAGCAGTAGCAACAGTATTACCAGAAGGAGAAGAGAAAATCAAAATCAATTTCATATCTCAAACAATAAAAGTATATGATTATTGTTTAGCAATTGATATTGAAAGTGTAGGTGAAGCTTTATTAACAATTCCAATAAGTGCTGAATGTCGAGTAGCTGAAGTAGAATTATTAGAAGAATCATTGAAATATGGAGATTGTTATTTAAGATATACTTATTATCAAATTTTACCTAATCCAGCTAAAGGTGTAATTGGACCAATGGCAACTCAAATGATTAAAATTTAATTAAATCCTGAGAAATTAGGTGATATGAGAATTCCATTATATATTCAAATAATTGGCAGTCAATATCCTCCATTGGTATTAGTATTAGAAGCAAATGGACTTGGACCAGTGATAAAGTCAAATTTAAATCATATAAAATTTGGTGATATAACTTGTTTAGATACTCATACAAAAGAATTTACAATAACTAATCCAACTTCAATTCCAGCTTTTTATAAATTAGATTTTGAACGAGGATTTTATTTTAATACTGATATAGTTGATGGTATATTACAAAGCAAAGAATCTCAAAAGATAGTAGTTAGTTGCATGTTGGAAGATGTATTAGCTTATAAGGATACAATATACATAGCAGCAACTGAAGGAGATAATGCAATTCTTCCAGTTACAGCTAAATGTATAATAACAACAATATTTTGAGAAGATCCAGTAGATGTAATTGATTTTGGTGATCAATTCACAAACAGAACAATCGAAAGAGATTTTTTTATTAGAAAATCGAGGTTTAAGAAGTCAAAGATTAATTTGGATAAATCATACAGCAGTAGAAAAAGAAAAATCTTTTAAAGCCAATAAATCAAAGATGGAAAGTGAAATGAATTCAAACCTTATGAAGCTATATTTACAATAACTCCCAATGCAATCGAATTAAAACCCAATACTGCTTGAAATTTTGTAACATCTGGAAGTTGTGAAAAACCCTGTGAAGTGATGAAAATGTTTTCTTGTTTGAGGAAATTTGATGGAGAAATAAGAAATAATGAAGCAAAAGAAACCGAAGTAAAAGTGAACTTTATGAATCCATTAATTCAATGTTCTGAAGAGAAAATCGAAGTTCAAAGTAAGACAGTTGTATTTAAGAATATATCAACATTGAGTTTAGATGCGATAATAAGTATAGCAGCTCCATTATTATTGAGTATGAATGAATTCCATTTAGAACCAAATGAATCAATGAATGTGACAGTGGAATTTGATCCAAATTATAAAGATGATAAAATCTCATGTAAAATAAATGGAATATTGAATATAAAATATGAAGATCATCCTCAGAAAAATTCAATTCCATGGTTATCTCAAAATGATTTTGATTTTGGTTGTATATTGAATAATTCTCAAAGAACATTATTATTTTCAACTGAAAATCGTCGAACAATTCCTTGTCCTTATCATTGGGAATTAGAAATAGATGAAACTGAAAATCAAGCATCTCCAATCAATTAAGTATTTGAAATAACTCCAATTCAAGGTATTTTATAACCAGGTGAAAGTGAAGAAATGGAATTGAGATATTCTGGAATACCACATGTATTATCAAGAGCATTAGGTAAATGTTATGTAGATGGAGGACCAGTTTATAATATCAAAATGAAAGGTGAAAGTTTAGTCGTATCTTATAGATTGGATAAACAGAATATTGATTTTAGTAGAATTCCTTATATGAAAGTAGAAGAAATAGATTTTCATATATTTAATACAGGTTCAGTAGATTTTCCATTTAAAATCTCAACTGATAATGTATCTCGACCTGGTTTAGTTGGTGTTTCACCATGTAATGGATTAATTCCATCTCATGATCAACAAAGAATCTCTGTTAAAATGAGAGTAGGAATTCTAGATTCAGTAATAGAGAAATTAGTAATAGAAATAGCTCATTATGTTCCAATAAATTTTCTACTTTATATAACAGGTATTTATGCAAATATCAAAGTGAATGATGCTGAATACCAGATAATTGGGAACATTACTTGGAAGAAGCTGATAGATTGATTGAATTATCCAATACAGAACATCCATTATCATTCCCAGCTTTACCATTACCAATCAAACAACAACCATCTTTACCTGAAGTAGTAGAATCTTCAATAGATGAAAGTAATAATAACACTATTATAAATACTGAAGGAGAAGAAGCAAGACAACAACAACAGCCAGAACAACCGGTTGAAGCTGAAAAGCCAATAATTGTAGATGGAGTTCCAGTTAATTCACCAACACATGGTTAAAAGAATTACCACCAGAACCAAAACTAGAAGGAGAATTAGCACCACCTAGTGAAGAACCAACAATAGCAAATACAAATGCAGAAGAAGAAAAATCTAAAGAAAAAGAAAAAGATGAAAACAAGAAACAGTGATCTGCAAGAGTAAATAGTCAAAAATCAGTTTCTGTCAGAAGTAAGAATTCACAACAGAATGATAAATACGAACAAATACGAACAAATTACCTTCAGGAAAGAATACAACAGTATTACAAATCACAGTTGATAGAGAATTTGAAGCATTAAGATTATATTATATTGATTTATTATTAGATGAAATAAACAATCAAAATCCTGCTGATTTATGTTTAGCTCGTAAAGAGAAAGAATTAAATGGAACATCTGTAAATGGTTCAAAAAGTGAAGGAGTAGTTGATAAAACCACAGCAAGACCTGAAACTGGTTTAACAAATATCAGTAATAAAACAGGCAAAACAACAAAAATGGCGAATAAGAAAATATCTAATTTACATTTAGGTGAATTTCCATTAGCTGATTATGTAGTAGATTTTGGTAATGTAGTTCGAATTGATTGCAAAACGAAGACATTTACAATAACTAACATAGGTAATTTACCAGTAAATTTCGCAATAGAAAGAAGAACTTTAAAAGAGAGTGGATATACATTAACTCCAGATGAAGTGAAAAGATTACCAGAAAGTTCAACAGTGACATTTACAGCTAGTTTTACAGCGAAATCTGATTTACCTTATGGAAGATATGATTTAGCAATTCCAATCAAAGTACAAGAAGTACCAACTTATTGTATAATATAAAGATTATAATGTAATTCAAACTGAAGTAAGAAATGTAGGTGATAAATTGGCAGTGGAATTACCACCACCTGAAGAACCAGAACCAGTAGTAGAAGAAAGATCAGCTTTATCTGATCCAAAGAAAGGAGGAAAAAGAAGTAAATCAATTGATAAGAAAGGAGATAAAAACTCATAGAAAGGTAAAAAAGAAAAACCACCACCACCTCCTCCTCCGCCATTTGGAGTTGGTTTATTATGTGATATAATCAATAACAATGGTAAAAGTGATATTGATATAATAATTCAAGAAATCAAAGAAACAGTTCCATTGTTTAATACATATGGAGATTGGAAAGTTCCACCTCCAGTAGTATTCCAATTAGTTAAGAAGCAAATTCCAAGAAAACCCTTAATATCGACAAGTAATTATAAATTAATAGATGAAAATAATGCCACAAGATGGAAATTAGAACCTGATGAAGAATTGCCATTAAAAGTGACATTTGAATAATTAGAAACTGATAAATTTAACTATTGTTTCCACTTTGAGATAGTTAATAAAAATAAATCAAATCCAAAAGATAAATTTATGAAATCAATAAAACAAAAGAATGAACAACAAATAATAAGTAAGAGATAAATAAAGAACAAAGGATATTATGAATTTGGTCAATTATTAATAGACAAAAACATAAATATGAGAGAAAACAATCCATCTTTAAAAGCTAGTAATTGTGAAACAATTTAATTCAGTAATAATGGAATGTTTTCTGCAACAGTTGATTTGTCAATGAAAAATGATGATGGAATATTCGCAATAGAACCAACCCAAATCGATATTGAAGCAGGTGAGAAACTCAAACAGTAGATACTGGGGCATTTCCAGTAGAAAATATTCAATAAACAAAAGTTGAATGAAAAGATAGAAGAATTATTAAATACTGAGATGTTATTCAAACTACCCATTACTCCATATCCCATATTTATACAATTTATAAACGTATAAGAGACTTTGTTTATGAAAATTCTAGTATATTATGAAGTGATTGATAATTTCAAAGAGAGTTTAATATTAATTCAAAACTTTAAAGATAATTGCAATAACCAAGACATTTACATTAGATAATATCTTTATAATGAATTTAGCAAGATTTGAAGATCAATATGATGAGATAGTATTTGGTGCCCAAGATGAAGCAAAGATTGAAAATATGATATGAGAAAGAAAAGAAATTAAATGAAAAATAGTAATAAAAAAATGAAAGTGGAATAGTGTTGATAATGGTTTTAGAAGAATTATAGTAAAATAAGATGATAATTATTCTTTCTTCTTCTAGAAATATTATTACCAAATTGATGAAAAATACATTTTCAATAATCAGAATTTATATAAATAAAAAGAATTATTGGTAAATTGTATTGAATGATTACTATAATAATACAGCACATATAACAATTGTAATGAATGATTGATAAATTATTACATTGGTATAATTTAAAATAGTCAAAAGAAAAGAAAAAAGAAGATATATTTTTATATATATTGTTACACTTACATCTTAAATAATGAATCATTTTCTTTTTGGGGGGTAAGAGTATTATAAAATAACACAGTAAAATATCTATAAAAGCTATTCTACTACTATAATTTCTATAAATATATATCATTCTATCTATTCCTATTATAATCTCTATCATAGGTCTGACATTCTAAATCAACAGTGTCTCCTAGACAAACGGCGTGAGAAGATTTAGAAATACGCCGTTTGTCTAGGAGACATTTTTCACTTCTCAATTTTCTTCTGTGACTTATGTGTATCACTTCATAATCATTGATACTATTACATAAAATAAGAAACAACACATAAATTATAATTTTGTAAATTATACAAAAGAAGCTAAGTGTTAATAATATATTGTAATTGGCTACACGCTGAAATGAATGATTTTTATAGAAGGCACTGAAATATGAAATACATTAATTTGTTGTAGCTTTGAGATTCATGTCGATTAAAGATTGTATTTCTGTTTATATTGTAGATATTAACTTTGTAACTAAAATTATAGATTTTGATGAAAAACATGTGCATATAAAACAAGTGTTTATATCAAAATATTGATTTTCGTACAAATAAGGGGGTAAGAAAATTCAAGTTTTTAGTTACATTATTTTATTTATATCAACAACAGAAGTGAGTTGTAAGCTAATATTTTATATTATTCATGCACTTAATATGTATTAATAGATTATGCAAAAATATTTGTTACATAGACTAATTAAGTCATATCGTGACATGTCTATAATATACAAAATGTTAAAATAAAAGTAACAATTTTTCATTAAAAGAAGTGTAATTGTGTATTTAGTTTGGTTTGAAAGCGTCTGGTAGACAAACGGCCAACTATGACAAACTGTGCACAACAATACATTAATATCAACTTTGTGTAATTTCTATAACATCAACGTAAATGAATCTTGCCTAATTACAATAATGAGTAAATTAATTCATGCAAAAAAGAATCCAATATTATATATACAGAATTAATAAAAACCACTTTATTAAAAAGATTATAAAGGAAAACATCAACTGAAGGTAAATACACCAATAATAAATTATAATGACATCCTTTACATATATTATTTTTTTATCTAACTTTTTATAATCCATCTTCTTATGCCTCAGATAGATGAGATAGTTAACTAGATACATAGCAAATGTAAGCTAATCAAAAATAACATAGCAAATAACTTAAAAAACGAGAGTGAAAACCCTGTTGATTCAAGGACTGATAAGAAAATATTTGCTAGTATAGTACAAAGACATATATCTTCTATTTAATTTCCATCTTAAAAATGATATATATATCATAGTTTTATATTATTATTTTATGTTTTAATTTCTTTTATTGTTTATATGATATTAAATAATACTTACTATACTAAACATAATAATGAGTGTGATCCTTACATATTATATAACTCATCATTATATTCTACATTATCTAATAGAGGTTTTAATGATAATTATATTAGAAAATATTTATTCACTACTCTTAAGAAAGTATATAATTGTAAAACAGATAAAAACTCAATAATTATAGATGTAGGATCTAATAAAGGGGATGTTACTATATTGCTACATAATTTGTTTCCTAGCAAAGTTATTCTATCAATTGAACCTTTGCTAAGTAACCATCTATATCAAATAGAAAAGTATGGGAATATTACAAATATAAAAACATATAATTATGGAATATCGTATTGCAATACATTAATTTCTATTTTTGCTGGAAAAGATGTAGGATATCAATATGTAAAAGGAGAGGCAAACAGTTCAAAAAAAATTGAACAAAAAGTAAAATTTATTACTCTTGATTATTTTTTGAAGAATATATGTATAAATATGAATATCATTTTTTTCTTTTATTATAGATGTAATGAATTATAATATTTACTTTTTGAAAATAGATGTGGAAGAATATGAAGATGATGTTTTGTATGGAAGTTTGGATATTATAAATAAATATTTTTTGAGTATCATGATAAATGGTGTAAGACAAAATTAATATTTATAAATAAATATTTAGAAATGTATGGATTTACGCTTTATATAATCGGATTAAATAAGTCTGCTAAAAATACTGATAATTGTTATGATAGGGTTGATTATCGATAATCTCTTTAACTTTACTTCCTACATATAATGTGAAAGCATATTATTAAACTTTCTGAAAAATAATGAACAAATATAATTATCTGAATTTTTTAATCTGTAATTAAATATTTCTATAGGAAGAATAAAGAGTTACAAGATTTGAAATATGAGAAATAACAATGTATATAACTGTTTAACATCTAAATAAGTTTTGATTTCTATATACATTCTACTCCAAAATTTGTTCTGTATTTATTTTCTTTATCAATCATATTAATTACTTTTTTATCATAGTATGGGTGATAAAAACATTCATTACTTTTATAATCTAAATGAATGTTACACTTTTTATATCCATTTTCTTTTAATAATTTTCTTACTTTATTGTTTTTTATATTATTATTACTATTAAATTCAATTACCCAATAATTAACTATTATATTAAAATCGAATGTTTCTAATACTGATAATTCACTCCCTTCAACATCAAGAGAAAAAAAGTCTATATGAGTTATATGAAATTGATTGAGAATATTGCCTATATTAGAGCATTTCATTTTGACTCCCTTTTTATATTCCATAGAAAACCATCTGCTAGGTAGTTCTCCATTTATTCCTCCAACACCATCTCCTTGTTTAAATTCAACATAATCTTTATTTGAACAAATAGCAGTACATACAATTTGTGATCTTAATCTTAAATACTGATTATTTAGCAATTTCATACAGCTATTTATACTTCCTTTTATTAGAACACCTGACCATCCTAAATATTCCATTTAGTTTATTTTTGAAGAATTTTTTATTATATATATAATCTTCTTTGAATTGGCTTCTAAAGGCAGAATTAAAAGTGCTATTTTCTTTTTTAAACATACAACTCCATAAAAAAGGATGAATCGCTGGTTGATATGTGCGTTTTACATTTAAACTATTTAGAAATATAAAATTAAAAATAATAATGATAAACAGAATATATATCATGTATGTAAATTATATGCTTTAATAAATTCAAAACCTAAACTGTAATACTATATTCGGAATTGTTCTTTTCTTTATTACATATCATTCTCTTTATTTAATTATTATTTAGGGAAAGAATTGGGAATAACTTTGTTTAATAACTATACATGAGTATAACGATATATAAGTGTTCTTTGTGCCAAATGTCCCTGTAGATATATGTATAACCGTAAGAATATCACTGCAGGTGGGTAACCCGTGCCAGACTATTCTTACGTTTTTTTTACAGGATTTAGGTTTTGGCATAGAAGTACTGGGCGAAGCTAGAAAGTAGATATAGAGTGTTAATCATAAAAATAGTCAAGAATTTGGATCGAGAATGTGAATATAAAAGATAGAAATAAACGTGAAGATGAAGACTTTGAAAGAATCTATGCAATCATTGAAGAAGATGTAGTTAGAATAGTAGCTGAACCACCCCCACCATCACCTCCAGTAGTAATGTGGTATGCATCTTATACAGCTGATGAGGATGATAGAAAGTATGAAGAATGGAAAGCAATTCATAAACCAACCAGAGTTACACAAGCAACCATACTTCCTAGAAAATGGGTTGATCCTGAAGAAGAAAGAAGAAAAACCAAGATGTTAAAGCGTTATGGTATTGATTAGCTGAATAGAAATAAATGTTGCGCGCTGTTTGTCATAGTTGGTCGTTTGTCTACCAGACACTTTTAAAACAAACAAAATACATATTCTTACTTGTCTTGATGAAAAATTGTTACTTTTATACTTACTTTGTTATATGGCCTACCTCTGCAATATACTTTTTTGTTAATATAAATAGTTTGAATATTTGCGCCGTTTGTTTTCTAGAAATTTTTGAATCAAACTAAATGCAGAATTAGCTAAAATAAACTAAATTACATTAGCTGAAATGATTAGAATATAATAATTATTAAATCTTTCTATATAAAAATAGAAATGTAAAATATAGGCTTGAGTGAGGCTTGATTGTATATTTTCTTTTTTCATTTTAAATGTCTTATGATTAATATATTTTAGTCTATATCAACTAAATATTTGACTAAACCATAAAAATATACAAACTGAAAAATTGAAGAAAATAGAAATTTAAATTAAAAATGACGTCAGAAGGGGTATAATTCTTAATTGCTGTGTAACTGACACTTCTTATTTAGACATTATCTATCATCATATACACAAGATTTGGAATATACACAATTTTTAAAATATATGTATGTAAGTTTTAGTCAATATTATGACATAATTATGTTACTCAAATAAGCAGCTTATATGACAAACTAATTATATTTTGTAAATAACTCTTTATAACTAAGATGAAAATGATATTAGTTTGTTGATAATAAAACTAAATTAATTTTACACAGAAATCTATCATTCGAAAAGTAAGAACTACAAATAAGAATTATAGAAAGTAGATTTTTCTTGTTGAATATTAAATAATTTATTTATTATTTATGTTGTTATTATTATAGTTAAAATAACACATGCTACAAATATTTATGAATGGGGTAGAATGATAAATGAAATGAACAATATTTTCGCTTGTATTTAGTAGCTAAAAATTTTTATAATATAATAAATAACCGTTACAAAAATCATTAGTCATTTTTAATAGAATATATATGTATATATAATAATTATTTTATTATAATGGTATGTTTCTAATGTAGTTTTTATGAATAAATTGATAATTGATAATGGCGAGGTAGATTTACCTACATTTTCAACAGCTGAGAAGAAGTATTCAATTCTGGACGGCAGAAGTAAAAGACTTAAAGAGATAGCAAAAAAATATCCTCCCATAGAATCGTTTGAAGAAATTAATGATAATATATTTCAGCTCAGGTTCAAAAACATGGAGATTTTCTATTTTGTAGTGCATATATACAGTCGTCAAAGAAATTTCAAAGTTAGAGTTCACTATAATGTTAACGAATTAGCGTTCTACTGCAAAGAAGTTGGATGTAGTTTTACAGTTAAATATAATCTAACAGGATGTAGCTATAGGTTAAGTCATAATCATGAAGTAAGAAAATATGAGAGTTTAAAAATGATAGAAACAATGATAAGTGAAATAAAAAATGACGTTAATATATTAGTAAATAACAGCGCTTTAAAGGTACCTAATATAATCAAGATATAGTGAGAGTAATAGTTTGATTATCTCAAAAAGAGAAATTAATATGACATGTCAAAGTATTAAACAATGTTTTAATATCAATATGATCAATGAAATTGATCAATACTGTATTACAGGTATATATGATGAATTAACTTCATTAATGTATGATAGAATAAACAAACATGATTTTTGTTTATTTATTAATAATAATTATAATAATATTTCATTTGATAGACAGTTAATTATTATCACTCTTATTTATTTATTAAATAAAAAGATAGATAACTTTGATAACGTATTATTATTTATAGATAATAATTTTAACAAATAATTCTTTTAATTACTTAATTATCAGGGTTGTATAAATCGGTCATGACCGACGGAGAAAACCGATCGGTCGTAGGTCAATAAACAAATGTTGACCGACACCAGGCTGTAGTAACTATTAGCTGACCTCCTCCTAAACATGTGATATTAATAATATTATCTAACTGTACATATTGAATTCAAGCTCTATATATCATTCTATAAAATACCGAATTAACCGTCGGTCGATGCGCTTTTTTCTTTCTTCATAATTGAATCTAACCTTACCAATGAGTTATTCTATTGTGTTATATATGTAATATAAAGTATAGAATGATTATAAAAATTTGAAAGAAAAAATGGCAAACTTTTAGCTTGACATTAATCATTTCTTTAAATTATCATAAATGTATCTAATATAATCTATCATTATATATTCTAGGAGTATAGTTTTACCAATTGGAGCGGCTCGTGAAGTTATTGCCTTAAAAGAGGCAAATATGCTTGAACATCTTAATTTTAACTTTTACAAAACCTTTTGGTATAATATGTTAAAGATAAAAAGCCTTGATAAATGCATTTGCAGTAAAAAGAAAGAGATTACTTATGCCAAATGAAGTACAAGAATATTTGCATTATGATATTCATTACAGCACCTCTGAAACCGTTGGAAATATCTGGCTATCATTAAAGTCCAAGTTTCCTAGGGTTTACATACTTGCCAATAACAGTTTAAACAGTCTAGCAACATCTTCAGAGCCAGAAAGAATATTTTCCGAGGATGGACAAATAAGTAACTTATCCAAATCAAATTTATCATGTGATAGATTACAAATGAAACTGATGATTAGTAGAAATAAATAAGAACATAATTATATAAAATACCTAATTATTGTTGAGTATTAAATTGTAATTCTTTATAAAAAGTTAAAAATTATTTAATTGAATTGAAAATATATGAATCAAGTATTAAAATATATTATAAGATAGTTTTTATGAAGGGAAAATTAGTATATAATGAATTAAAATAGATTTTATGAAGGCAAAACCTATAGGTTTTGACCTATCTCCGTCGGTAACCGATAAATACAACCCTGTTAATTATATATATTATTTATATTTTGTGTTTATTATTTATTTATTTATAGTGACAATTACTTTAATTATTGATAGATAAAAATATTGTTCATTTCATTTTTCATTCTACCCCATTCATAAATATTTGTAGCATGTGTTATTTTAACTATAATAATAACAACATAAATAATAAATAAATTATTTAATATTCAACAAGAAAAATCTACTTTCTATAATTCTTATTTGTAGTTCTTCCTTTTCGAATGATAGAATTCTTATTTTTATGCTTGTCCCATTGCAGCATAGTGTATTAGGAAATAACATCTTGAGCGAACTACTTATAGTATTTGTAATATTCTTGACATATATGTTGAAACTTTACAATTAATTATATTATACCTTTATATAGTCCGATTTCCTATTTAATAATACATTGAAATAAGTGACAACATAAGAAAAGAAAATAGTATTCTTTTATATTCTCCGATTTCAAACTGTTTGTCATAATATTCTGTATTTGATACTATTTTTGAATTGAATAATGTTAAACAGTAATAGAATTAATATGATATTCGGCAGCATCGGACTTATTTTGTTAATATACCTGTGATTATATCGATTTCAACTAATGTCACTCTTACTATCTAAATATTATTATTTTCTAGATATATTGAGTATAGTAACTACAGAATAAACTACAAAAAGTTATAGAGCCAACCAGACGAAATTGTTTCAAATATTCAAGTATTAAATCATATTTTGCTAAATATAACATTGAATCCTGTGATGCACAAACATAACTATATATGATAATACGAATTCGTCTCGATTTAGACATTTTAGGTCATTTTTATCATATTTCACTTCATAACTCCATATATTATCAGCCGTTAATTCACAATTTATAACAGAACCTATTAGATAAGTATATAGTGCATATACAATGCGTAGGCTCAAAAAATAAAAATCAAGATAGTTTGTCAAATCAAAAGCTTGTGTTAAGAAATTTATTTTGCTTTTTTCTCATCCATTATCAGCTTAATAACAAAATAAACTGGAGATCCTAAGTGCAGTGATAATGCATAACTGATTTATGCACATAAAAGCGAAATGCAAAAATAGAGATTAATTATGTTTTCAATTAGAAATAAGAAAGCTTCAATTTTTTTAGAATAGATTAGTTATATGTTTTTGACCTAATTAAGTTTAATATCGAAGTTTAGAAACTATGGACTAGCTAAAAAAAGTAAGGCTCAAAATTTGAACCTAAGGCTGAAAATACAAATTCTCTCCTAATGTATTTAATGAAGTAAATAAATCATATTCAATAGTATACTTACATTTTAATAGAAGTGATTGCAATATGACAAGAGAATATAAAGTAAGAGGATCAACTTTAACATTAAAGAGTAATATAATAAGAATAATTAATGAGCTAAGAATGACAGTAGGATTTCATTCTAATTCTCCGTATTTTGAAATGGAATAAAATGCATTTTACTCTAATAATATTTATTGCGGCAGTTATTATAACGATAACAATAATTATGAATAATGCTATTTATAATAAAAATAATATGTCAGTAAATAAATATATAGAATCTTGTATATCTTATAACAATAATAAAAATCACTTGAATTATTTAATTGTGTATAAAACATATACTGGTTGTGGCTTAGGTAATAAAATACCAACAATAATATCTAGCATTTTCTTTTCGCTTCTATCTATATCAAAATTTTATATTTATGGATGGTAAGATATAACATCTTACTTTAAAATGCCAACATATTTAATAAATGATAATATCACCATAAACAAGATAATAGAAATAAGAACAATTAATAATTCTATTAGAATGTTGCTAAATTATTATAAATCATTATCTATATATAAATATCATGGATTTATGAATATTATATACAATCTATATCAGGGTTGTATTTATCGGTTACCGACGGAGATAGGTCAAAACCTATAGGTTTTGCCTTGACCGTCGGTCGGTCAAGCCTTACAAGCCGTATATTATAAAATCTATTTTAATTCATTATGTACTAATTTTCCCTTCATAAAAACTATCTTATAATATATTTTAATACTTGATTCATATATTTTCAATTCAATTAAATAATTTTTAACTTTTTATAAAGAATTACAATTTAATACTCAACAATAATTAGGTATTTTATATAATTATGTTCTTATTTATTTCTACTAATCATCAGTTTCATTTGTAATCTATCACATGATAAATTTGATTTGGATAAGTTACTTATTTGTCCATCCTCGGAAAATATTCTTTCTGGCTCTGAAGATGTTGTAATGAATATCATAATGCAAATATTCTTGTACTTCATTTGGCATAATTAATCTCTTTCTTTTTACTGCAAATGCATTTATCAAGGCTTTTTATCTTTAACATATTATACCAAAAGGTTTTGTAAAAGTTAAAATTAAGATGTTCAAGCATATTTGCCTCTTTTAAGGCAATAACTTCACGAGCCGCTTCAATTGATAAAACTATACTCCTAGAATATATAATGATAGATTATATTAGATACATTTATGATAATTTAAAGAAATGATTAATGTCAAGCTAAAAGTTTGCCATTTTTTCTTTCAAATTTTTATAATCATTCTATACTTTATATTACATATATAACACAATAGAATAACTCATTGGTAAGGTTAGATTCAATTATGAAGAAAGAAAAAAGCGCATCGACCGACGGTTAATTCGGTATTTTATAGAATGATATATAGAGCTTGAATTCAATATGTACAGTTAGATAATATTATTAATATCACATGTTTAGGAGGAGGTCAGCTAATAGTTACTACAGCCTGGTGTCGGTCAACATTTGTTTATTGACCTACGACCGATCGGTTTTCTCCGTCGGTCATGACCGATTTATACAACCCTGATCTATATAATGATTCAAATATAATTAGAACTTACAAAATTAATTCAATAGGATGGAATAGAATAATACAAGAAGTGTTTTTTAAACCATGCATAGCAGTAGAACAATATTTAAAATCATTTCAACAATTAAAAAGAAATCATATAATCGTGGGAGTTCATATAAGAACTGGATTTTAAAATAATCGTTTTCCATTCAAAACAGAGTCTTTTAAAAGTAATTGAACAATTTAATTTAAAAAATTGAACAAAAAAACAAAATAAAACTATAAAAGACATATTAATACATATAACCATTATTCAAACAATCATTGAATAGATTGTTGTAACTCATATAACATTCATCACGTGCGATATCATTAATGCTATCAAGAGATAGATTGCTATTACTATTACTTTCTCTATTATTTAGAGAATGAAGTGTATTATATTACTATTTATTACTTTTGATGTATTTTTAATAAGTGTTTCAGATGGGATTATCTTCTTGACTTGTTCATTTAGATTAATTATCTTCTTTATTGTTGTTGAATGTTTTGTTGATTTTCTATAATCCTTTTTTGACCCATAGTCCTCTTCTCTTTGTTATTAAAACTTCTAATGAATGATGATGATGAGAAAGGAGGTATGTTGTGCGCCGTTTGTCATAGTGGGCCGTTTGTCTACTAAACACTTTTAAAACAAACTAAATGTATATTCTTACTTGTCTTGATGAAAAATTGTTACTTTTACACTTGATTTGTTATATGACCTTACCTCTGCAGTATACTTTTTTGTTAATATAAATAGTTTGAATATTTGCTAAATGCATATTTAGCTAATATAGACAAAAATAGATTAGCTGAAATGATTAGAATGTAAGAATTATTAATCTTTCTATATAAGAAAAGAAATGTAAAAAATAGGCTCGAGTAAGGCTTGAATCTATATTTTCTTTTTTCATTTTAAATGTCTTATGATCAACATTAAGTTGTCCTTATCATTTCAGCTAATGTATTTTAGTCTATATTAGCTAAATATGCATTTAGTTTGATTCAAAAATTTCTAGATAACAAATGGCGCAAATATTCAAACTATTTATATTAACAAAATAGTATACTGCAGAGGTAGGCCATATAACAAAGTAAGTATAAAAGTAACGATTTTTCATCAAAACAAGTACGAATATGTATTTTGTTTGTTTTAAAAGTGTCTGGTAGACAAACGGCCAACTATGACAAACAGCGCACAACAAGGTAAATTGTTCTCATCTATTGAGAATTCTTTACTTAAGTCTATAAGCTATAAACCTTTTTTAAGCCTTTCTTCTACATCGCATTGATACTCTGGATCAATGTACTGTAGTATATATCTAATTTCGTTGTATGTTAGTTCAGAAATTAAAAATATTAAATTGTGTAAAAATGCTTATAATATTAATAATGCTTATTATGCTTATTTCTTCAATTTCAGTTACACATTTATATAAAAACAAATGATTCCTTATGAACATCGTATTTATTACCTTAATTCTGATATGGTATCTTCTACTGATCAGTTTGCTAGTAAGTATAAAAAAGTTTTATATCTATCTCAATTTGATCAAGATTATAGTGATATTTCGCTAAAAGATGCTGTTATACTTAATAGTTTCCCTACTATACAAGAGGATACTAATGATAAATTTATTTTCATTATATCATTAAATGTTGATCCTAATTATGGATCTTATAAATTTGGTAGTGTTTTAGAGTTTGTAAATGTGACTATACCAGAAGGTTTTTATACTTAAGATCAAATATTAGACATTATTAACAATGCATTCAAAGAAATAACACTGCATAACTTTCATCCAGATACAGTATTATTAACAGATGATGATAAGAATATGAAGCTATTTATTGGAGATATGTTTGAAATAGACGATAAGGATGATAATCAAACTAATCATTTGCAAATTATAGGGAAAACAAATGTATTATATGATCCTGCTTTAAAAACAACTCACTATAGTAAACCAATATGTTGGATAAGTAATATAGAGATAATAGCAAAAGATTTAGCATATAAATATTTTGGTAAATCAAAGAATGGAACATTCACATGTTTTAGTTCTAAAAATGGAACAGAATTTAAACCAAATCAAAGATATGGTATATCAAAGAGATGGGAGCAATTTGATTTCTCATTTGTTCAATTGCCTTATAGACCTACATTAATATGGGTTACTGCCATTACAATAAGAATGGATTTAGTAAATATAGATCAAGATAGTCATGTTTTAGATAGTATTCCAATAACAAATCCTGAATCTAGTTTTATCACTTATCAGAATTATGATATTTTTAATACTAGTAAAAAGTTTAATAATACTTATAGCAATGGTGAAATCACTTTGCAAATTACACAGCAAAATGGTTATGAGTTGAATTTAGATAATATAGAGTTTTGTATGAGTATTGTTGTTTTTAAAAGAACTTAATTAATTTCTTTTTAATCTATTATTTCTTTGCTTAATATGTCTTTATCTATTCCAAAATAACAAAAACATGGTGTAGAGACACCTGTTATGCTTCCTTTTTATCAATATGTAAAATTAGCACCTGTAGGATTTTGATCCAATAAGATGGGAATTAAGTGGTGATAACATTATTAACTTAGCTAAATCATATATACAATATGATATTGTAATTAAAGATACAGAAAAATTGATAAATCTGCTACAAATTTTTCTGTAACCAGATCAATACTATCAATCAAATTATTATGATGGTATACAATTACATTGCAACATGATACTACAAAATTTTGTTGGCAAAATCAATCATCTGCTATAATACATGTTGAAATACCTTTAGAAAGATTTTATAATACATTTGCTGCAATGAAAAGTGATGTATTCTTTGCAGAACGTATGTACATTGAAATAAAATTCCAAACGCTATCTAAATTTGGTGTATTAAAATCTTGGGCTGATGAAGAAGTTTGGGTAGATAATAAAACAAAAGATCCTAAAATAACCTATAAAATTTAATAAGGATAGTCAATGCAATAATAATACTAAGAACTTTTGTTTATCTAAACCATTACAATTTAATGATTTTAGATGTCATTAAGTTACTGCTAAAAGTACTAATGGAATATTATGATAGTTATATGATGGTACAAGATTATTTCAAAGACTCATGGTATGATGTTTTCAGACAACATCAAAATTTCAATGAGAAATTTTTCGAAATTTTAAACTTTGGCTCAAGAGATTTAGATAATATTAAGAATCAAGCAGGTAGACCTTTAGCTGCTGATTTAAAAATTACTTTTGAAATTAGTTGTCCTGGAGATCCAGCATTTACAACACATAGAATATGTCATAAATTTTATCTTATTACAGGTAGATTATGTACTATTAATGGAAGTGGTATTGTTAGTGTTGTTTAAATAACTATTCTCTTTATTCTTCTTATATTACTTATATCGACTATTTCTATTATTCTTTTTGTCTTTTAATATTTCTTATATTAAATAAATGCAACTTGAAAAAATAAACGATATTACAATAAACCCTGTAGAGTCTGTTGAAAAAATAAAAAAGAAAAAGGGTAAAAAATCTGTTGTTGGATATGATTACTTTTCAGAACCTTTCTGCAATATTTTTGTATTAGCTAAGAAAAATTCTGATAAAACAACGTTAATTTTTAATATGATTCAACACCTATTATTATCCAAAAGTGATCAAGTTGTTTATTTCTTTGTTGGCACAATAACAAAAGATATAATTTATGAAAAAATAACAGATATGTTGAAATATAATGAAATAGAGTATCATTGTTATGATAGTATAGTAGATGATGAAAGAATAAACGTTTTAGATGCTGTATTAGAAAATATACAAGAAGTAGATAAAAAGAATTTTGACTATCCTGAAAATATATTTATTTTTGATGATATATCTTATGACTTAGATAATAGATCTATTTCAAAGTTATTAAAGTCTAATAGGCATTATAAAATTAAAGTAATCATTTCAAGTCAATATATAACTAATATAACACCTAGCTCTAGGTTACAACTTGAGTATTGTATAGTTTTTAAGAATCTTTCTGAAGCTAATTTAAAGAACTTATATCATAGTTTAAATATATGGATAGATTTTAATAAGTTCAAAGATCTTTATAAAACAGCTACTACTTATAACAATCATTCTTTCTTATACATAGACAACGTAACGCATGAATTTAGAATAAATTTTGATTTAAAATTTAATAATATTAATAGTGATATTAGTGATAGTGATACTGATATTTCTAATAATTCTGATAGTGAATAATATATGTTATTATTTAATAATAATGTTTTTTATTATTTTTATTTTATTTTTATTTATTTCTTTCTTATTGCCAATATAACATAAATATGTTTGGACATGTAGCAAAAAAAATAGCTTTATCTAGTAGTGGAGATATAGGAGCAGTGAGTAAGGAATTAACTAAGATTGAAAATATGATTACTGATCAGAATATTGCTTTAGATAATATACATATAGATGTTTTAAAAGTGACTCCTGCGCAAAATTTAATTAACTTATTCGCAGATGTGATTGGTAAGGAAAAATTAGATTCAAATGAAAGAAATTTATATGAGATGATTAAACATGTTTATGATGTGATTGGTTATCCTAGTTTTGGTAAAGATGATGGTGGTTTATATGCTATGGTTAGAGAATATTTTTATTCTGTAGCTGATATAACTATAATTCCAAGGTAAATATAACAAATCATTAGCAGAACCATATGTTTCTCTTTTAACACCCAAATTCAAATTAGGTGTTGTTGGTTCTGTATCTGCATTCTCTAAATCATCATCATCATTAATTACAGAATTATTAGGTGCTACAATTCCAGATTCTGATTCTACATTACTAATATCTTCTATAAGTTTAGTAGATGGTGTTAAATCCACAATACTAGAATCCAACTCAAATTTAGGATAAATATAAAAGTTACCTACACCATCTTTAGATTGAATCACAGAAAATTGTCTGATTCTTACATCAAATTCACACCAATGAAGTCTACCTTCCATAATATTATAACCTTTTGAATCCCAACTCCAAACATTAACTTTAGGAGATTCCATGTTTTCTTTAGGGAACTTGAAATAAAGCTTATTTCCCCAACTCCAATAAATCTGGATCGTTCTTGAATTCAGAATACATCTGATTAATAATCCCAATATATAATTTGTTTAATGGTTGGACCACTTCCTTCTGTAAATTTCTTATAGCTACATTATTATATGTCTGCACCTTAATTCTATTAAAGGATAACAAATGATAATTAGTTTTTGCTTCTACTTGCTTATATTTACCTTGGAATGTTAAGTAAGCAATATTAACTTGTGGTAAGCTTACATAAACATTCTCTTTATCTATCTGATAGGTGACAGACATATATATAAAAGATATTCTCAACCAATGAATTACTAATTACAAGTGGTCCAATAGAAATTCAAAATAAAGATCATGTGAGGCTTTTAGTTATTTAGTCGTTTCAAAATTTAAAAATAAGTAAATTTCAAATATAAAATGAAATAATTTTAATTAATATTAATTAATTGTAAATTTAAAAATAAGCAACTATTTCTGTATTTTGAATTGTGCTTATTGTATTAAATATATGATAACATAACTTATCATAAAGGTCCCATTCTCTTTTTGTTTTACATACACATATAAAATTACTTCTATTTTCTGAAGATATTTCAAATAATGCTTTCACTGTTTGATTTAAACTTCTTATAATAATACCATATGGAGTCCTTGCATTTTCACATAATCTAATAATAGGATCTATATGTCTTATACAGAAATTAATCTTTTGACTATTACATAGATTGAATATATTACATTCACTTGGATTCTCTAAAAGTACAAGTTTCCACATAAATAATATATTTTCTATTTGCTGAGGTGATGCTATGTTTACATGACCAGTAATCTCATTACAACCACCTATAGGTAATTCATTTACTGATCTACTTTGACTTAGCTTCTTTAATATATCTTCTGCCTCCTGGTTAATTCTTTCTGCTTCAGATAAATTTAATGGAGGTACTTCATTTCTTATAGACTCATTAGATTTATTAGATTCTGCATTTGGCGCGTTAGCTACAGAAGGTGTTTTATATACAGCCTGGTTGTTAGTATCACTTTGCATAGGCTCCCATATACTTTTTGTTGACATAATAATAATAATAACAAAAAAAAATAGCAAAAAATAAAATTTAATAAAAATATTACTCAGAATCTGAGAGATTTTCAACTAAGTCGCTTTCTCGGTTTTCGGAACCGGCTTTAGAACCGTCCTTTTTGACTAAATGCTTCCTAAATGGAGCTAATGAGTTTAATAAAGCATTTGTTATATTTTTTCTTTTACCTTTTATTATTATTATATCATCTTTATTTTTATCTTGCATATCATCATCGCTAGATGCGTATTCATCCTCCTCCTCTTCAGATTCTGTTTGCTCATATGACTCATCATCATCGTCATCGTTAGTTATGAAACCTATTAAGTTACCATCTGAATCGACATCTGATGCATTTTCATCATCTTCAGAATCGTATGAATCCTCATCGTCTGAACCTCCACAACCTTCAGCTTCTCCATAGAAGTAATCCATCATATCCTCATAATCCTGTTCAGCATTACGCTTTCTTTTCTTAGCAGTTATATTTTCTAAGTTATGGTCTGGATTATCACTCAAATCATCGTCTACTATGTTAAATATATGCATAGTAGTTTGGAACTTTTTGTTATTATTGTTAGAACTCATTTTATATTATTACAAAAGAAAAAACAAAGAATAGTTATTATTAAAAGTATAACAGATATTTATATTATGGTTATTTATGAAGGTATGTCTTGCATTAATACTTCGTCAGCCATTTGATTTAATATTCTTAATGCTTCTCGATATGTGCCTGGATTCAATGTTGATAATAATTGTCTAACATCTGGTGGTATTTGTTGAAGAATTTGTTGTAATTCTTGTTCATTTTGTTGCTGTTGTTGCTGTTGTTGAGGTGTTTGTATATATACAGGATTATGACCATCTGCTTGTGGAGCAACACCACTTTGAAATTGATAATCTGGCATAGGACCTTCTGACATTTTATTCTTTCTTTCTTTCTTTCTTTTTGATTGAATATATAATGTTTATAATTATAATAAACATAATAGAAGATATTTCTTATTTTCATATTTTTAAAAAAGTTTTATTTATTATGGTATAAAGAAGAAGCAATAAAATAAAATGTTGTAGAAGATATGTTATAGGAAAAGGTAAGTTTTGGGATGGTGTGAAAGGCTTTTTAAAGAAAACTAAGATATTATCTACAGCTGCTAGTTTAATACCTGGTGTAGGACCAGCACTAGGTAATGTAGTAAGTAATGTAGGTTATGGACGTAAGAGAAGAAGAAGAAGAAGTAGAAGAGGTGGTGCTACTAATTGGTCAGAAATAATTAAAAAATATGGCAATAAATCAGGAAATAAGTTATTACACATAAAATCAGGTGGACCTTCTTCTTGTCTTAGAAAAGAAGGAATTTCAACAGGTGGTAGAAGAAGAAGAAGAAGATATAGAAGAAGAAGAAGTAGTACTAATAATCTTGATAATCGTTATATAGATAATAAAATAAGAGCTCTCTAAAATAATTATTCTACTTATTTCTTACTTTTTTAATCTTTTTTTAAAATAACATAATCAAAATGGTTTTAGGTGGCAGAAGACATCGTAGAAGACATGCTAGAAGAGGTAGACGTAGAAGAGGTGGTTCTTTAAAGTCAATATGGGGTAAGATCAAAAGTGGTGCAAGCAAGGCCTTCAATTGGGCAAAAGACTACAAAATAGCCTCTAAAGTGGCTAGAGAGTTAGGCTACAATGATGTAGGCAATGGCTTAGCTATGATGGGCTTAGGAAGAAGAAGAAGACATAGAAGAAGAGGAGGCGCTAGATTGCCTTTTAATGGAGGTGCTAACCAACAAGCATTATTAAGTGCATATTTGAAAACTAAAGTGCCTGGAGCATAAAAATAATATTGCTAATAATGTTTATTATTATTATATTACTATTATTATTATTTGTTTGATTATTATTATTATTATTATTTTTCATAAATAAAATAAAATATAAATATATATTATGAGTGATAGCGAACATGACTCTCAATCACAAGGATCTTATTCTTCAGAATCAGAGGAAGAGGATGATAGAATGAGTTATTCATCTGAAAGTACTGAGTCAGGAGATGATGATCTCGATAAAATTAAGAATGGTTCTGACAATGCTCTCTTATATGAGACAATTAAGACTTATTTAAAAACAGAACATCCAGATGAATATGTTCTATATAAAGATAAAATAAAAAATATTGTTGGAAATGGTAATAATAGTAATAGCAAATCTAAAAAGTCTAAAAAATATTGTGAAAAACCTAAAAGAAAAGGCGTTAAGGATATAGAAATTAGAAAATCTAAACATAGTCATTCTGGAGGTAAGAGTAATAAATTAGATGAACCTCCTAGTAAAAGAGGTCGTGGAAGACCAAAAAAAGGTGAAGATAGTGTTCCTTTATCTAGAATGACAAAGAAAGAATTACAAGCATATTGTAATGAAGTACAAGAAAAATTATCTAAATATGAAAAGAAATATATGAAATCAAAAAGAAATTATTCCTAATGATATTAATGGAAGAGAAATTGTAACTACTCCTATTGATCCTTATTATATCTAAAATCTTTATTTTGACTATTATTTATATTTCTCTTTTTGCTTTTGTATTTGTTTTTTTCTATTTTTGTATTAAATTAATAAAATATGCGTAAATATCTTAAAAAGAACATACAACGCTTAATTAAAAAGAAAATAACGAAGAAAATTAGAGGTATGAAGAAAAATTCTACATATGATCATTACAGATATGATCAAAATTTATATCAAAACTATTTAACATCAACAGCAAAAGATGAAGTAGAAAATAGAAATAATTTAAGAGATGCACAAATAGATCAAATAAAACATAAAATAGGTAAATTAAATGAAGCTAAAAAAGATGAAAATAATTCTGAAATTAAAAAATTATCTCTTATGCAAGAAATGTTAGAAAGGGATAGAATAAAAGATCAGCAATATGTTAGCGATTTAAAAATAGGAAATAATATGGCTAATCCTATTGCTACTAACCAAAGAGAATTGGACGACCAACATTTATTTGGCTCAATGATGTACACAAACAGCAATAGACCAGATTATGAAAAATTAGTAAAAGGTATAGCTGATGCTAGTGTTAAAATAAATAAAATTCCAGGTGTAGGTGGAACAAGCGCTTTAGTTAACAGAAAAGATGTAGTTAATATATTTGAAAATTTATTAAATGAAGCTTAATAATAATATTCTTTATCTTTATATTCTTCTTTTTGATAATATTTTTATTTTTGATAATGTTTTTATTCAGTGTTGTATTTTTCGGTCAAAAAATATAGGTTTGCCTATAGGTCAAAACCTATATCTTTAGCTTGACCTTTACCTTCCTTATACTAACTATTAGTTGACCTCCTATTGACCTTCTATGACCTTCACTTTTCTTGTATATATGTTAATATTTCTCTTTAATGATACTATCATATAGCTATATATGCATAATATATTTAATTTACTTACAATAATTCTAAATGAATTTTTTTGACATTACTAACTTATCCCAGAAACACATAAATTATGTTAAATGATATATTAAAAAAAACTCAAAAATAGTTCGATATAAAAGAGTTTGACTGTATATCTTTATCGTGGTGTATAGAAGCGTTATATAAGAATATTATATGAATCATCAGTTAAATTTATGTAACGAATTGTCTATAAAATTCTTTTCAAATGTGTGTTTATGAGATGAAATTATTTAAGGAATTATAAAACAAAAATTAGAGCTTGAGGCTCGAATAAGTATGTTTTTTGGAAAGAGTGGTTACATAAATGTCAGACTTGATGGCTTGTAAAACTAATATGAAATTGTCAGGTTGTTCCTAAGTATAGTAACAAATCATACCTTTTAGAAGCCTCCCAATATTGCTTATCATGATCTTCAAGACCTTTGAGAAATCCACAACTAGCTAGAACCTCAAGTTCATCAAAGGCCCTTACAACTTGCAAGTTCATCAGCGTAGTAAAATGACTTCAGAACCACAAGTAATTCTATAATATAATCTAAGATGAATCACATATAATAAATAGAAAGTATAATAAATATTTTCTAAATATCAATTAAGAGACAGTATATGTTGAATATAATCCATCCCAAATGGTGTATAGTTATATAAATATTGTTGCAATGGCATTATGTGTAATTTCCATATTTTTTCTTCATTATTATCTAATCTAGGAAGATGAATGTCAATGATGCTAGACTTATTTATTAAAGAAATATTCTTTGGCCATCTACACCTATCAATTCTAGTATTGTTCCAATTTCTACCTTGATTTTATCTCGCAAATACACTTCATCAATATAATCAAAACTTTCAAAATATTTTTTACCTTTACTAAATTGATTTTTCATTACGTTTTCTAAAATTACTTTTATATTATTATACTTAATATCGTCGTTTAATATGTCTTTCCATATGAATTTATTAGCAATCATATAACAGATTGTCCATCTTCCTTTGCTATTTCCATAACCATAACCTTTTTCATTTTGCGATTTGATAGTGAATTTATTATAATTGAAATCAGAAAAAAATGATTTAGATACAGGAATCATATCAGCATCAGATAATATCAAATAATCATTCATTTTAACTCTATTACTAATTATAAAGCCATATATTCTAGATAACTTTGAAGCATAATTTAAAGACATAGACATATTAAACTTTTCTAAAATTACTTCATTTCCTAAACTTTTTAGTATATTAGATATATATATTATTTTGTTGTTTATACAATGATAAAGAATTATTACTATAGCAGTATAACCGTTCATATTCCATGATTTTACTACAATAGGTAAATAGAAAATATAAGACAACGTTGCTGCTGATAGCTCCACATATAAATTACATTTATATGCAATAAAATGAATATATAGTGAAAAATATGCCAACAAAATCCATATATATAACATATACAATTCTTTTGTATCAGATTAATATATTATTAAATGTAATTATGTATGGATTTATATTAAATGTATTGTGTATGATTTTATTTATTCTATTCTATTTTTCGTATAAAAATTCAACACTAAAGAAAAGGAAAATTGTTAAATCTAGCTTTATATCAAAAACTTATTATCAAATGTGGTATGAATTAGCTAATCAGATAGTGGATGAAAAGAGTAATATTTCTGTCAGTAGGTTTGGAGATGGAGAATATATGATAATGGCTGGTATAAAAGTGGATGGAATTGATAACTTCCAATATAAAGGAGGTGAATGTAAAATAAAAGAAGAGCTATATAAATCCCTAAAATGTCCTAAGAATGGAAACTGCTATTATGGAGTATATTATAGATACTTATATCAGTTCTTAAGGTGGAGTAATCAACCTTCAAATTATTTTACAACATCAAATATATTTGTTAATAAAAATTATCCCAAAACAAAGCTGCTATTTGAATCTTTAACACATGATGAAGAGAATAGCATAATCCTATTCTGTAATGAAGACGCAAAATACACTTCATTTGCAAAATCTGTTTATTATTTTCCAAAGTCTATTGTATCATATTATGAAAGTAATTATGATAAAGTAATAAAAAATGTAACTCTAATAGCTAAAAAATATAATAATTACATGTTTATGTTTTCAATAGGACCATTAGCTCCTGTGTTAATATGGCATATGAAAAATGCAAATATAAAAAATAGATATATTGATTTTGGATCAAGCTTAGACGAATTAATAAAAGGTAAAACAAATAGGGATTATGTTAATTCTAATTCCACCAATAGTCAATTGATAGATAAAACATGGAGAGTTGATCATAACAAAATTTCTTTTATTATTTAAGTATAATAATACTAAATATTTATATTAAGCATTTTTTAATCATGTTTATATTATGATACAATATGACAGTATTTCTTTGAGATAATCGATTATATTATCATAGAAATAGTTGTAACAAAATAAAAATAAATATAATCGATCTATTAGAGGAATATCTAAAGGCAAAATGAACTTTGAAATAATGTTTTTGAATATGATTTAGCAAAAGAGATAGGTTTTATATTTATAAATTCAAGAATAATTGATTCAAAAGAAGGATTGAGACAATACTATAAGTTCAATAATCGTTATTGAGTTATTAATGAATTATAGTTTTTTATATGACAGTAAAACATGCCTATATCCTAAATTTTCAATAATTCTGTTAATTTATACAGATTTATCATATAATCTAATTCCATCTATATAATAGCTAGATAAAATATAATAAAAGAATATTGATATACTTAATATTAATAAATTTTTTATTGTTACTTTTAAAGATATGAATATTCATTTGATGATCTCTCTAAGCTATCTATACATAATACAAACAATTCTTTAAATAATCTTCTTCAACTATAAATGTTGTATTATAAATGTATTTCTTTCTTATTTTTCCAATAATATTAGGGTCAGAATCTAATAGCAAAGGAACTTTATATGTTTGTCTTATCAAATTTATAGCAAATGCTCTGTCTTCGTGAATAACTTTTCCACCTAAATGTAAAGGTTCGTGCTTATTTGCGTTTTGTGTTTTATCTGAACAAGCACAAAAATCAGGTTTAATTGGAATAACGCTTGAGGGACACATTGGCTTTTTTGTGGTTATATTATAATATACCTTTAATACTGCACTTATCCAAAAATCTTCTGATGTATGAATTGTAGGAGGAGGATACTTCCACACATTTCTAATCCATTTTATTTTACCTGCCCACATATGTCCACCAAAATCATATTCTATATCTTCATTATAACTTACAGGTAAATTAACTTTCCAAATATTTTCTACTGTTAGTTCTTTAGATTTACTTGATATCAATCTACCCATTCTTACAGCTAGTGATCCTGAATCTACTACTCTTATCATATTTTCAAAATATTTACTACCCCACATCACATCATCATCAATTATTATAAAATAAGAATTTTCTGTAGTATAAGATACTAAAGGACCTAAAAATCTACCATAAAAACCAGTTTCTAGAGTAGAATGAATAAAAGTAACATCAAAATTATGTTTCATTTTCCAGCAATGCAAAGCAACTGATATGTTATTATATATTCCACTTTGAAATACGATTATATGTATGTTGTAATTATACACAATTGATTGCTTAAGTATTAAATTTAATTGTTTTAATAAATTATTTCTCATAAATACTGTAAGCATGACATAAACATGTTTAAATGGATATTTTCTTCTCACATTTATTATTTTGTAGACAATAAAAAGTATAATAATTATAAACATATAAGTGATAATTAATTTCATACAATATTTTTCAATTTGGTTGAGAAAACATTCATAATACTTATTATAATAGATGAATATTGAGTATTACATACTATACTCAAATCATTTTTGTATATCCTAAATAATATCTTTCAAAAATCCATTTAAGCCATATTTGCCATATCTATGAATAATATTTAACACACTTATACCACTTAGATAACTCTTAATAGTTTAATGAAATATATCCCCATTTACAAATAAAATGTAGAAAAAACAATGTTTGATTAACTAAAGTTCTTACATTTTTAATGTCATACAATATTCAGCTTCTTCCATTTTTCGTGAAATTATTTCAACTGATATATGCTTTACAACATATGAGATATACTTTAGAAATTTAGAGAAAATCTATGACATTATATCAACAATGCCATGTTCACTGTTCAAGCTCTTTTATTGAGAGAATTTTCTCCATCGAAAGCGTAATATATTCATACAGGAGAAATAGATTAAACACAGATACTAATAATAACATTATGAGATTAAAGTTTGAATTAGTTGAGAGAAATAAGAGAGAACAAGAACGTAATGTAGGAAGCGATGAAGATGAAAATAGAGAAATTATTAATGTGGAAGTATTATGAATATTTTTATTAAACATATTAAAAAACACTATATCAAAGAAACATTTACCAAATCTCATGACTTTTACTAATTCTACAGCCTAATTCAGAGCTAAATAACGTTGTTACATTCAATACTATATCAGTAATATAGGTTATATTAAAACTATAAGGAAAGTAAATCAGTTTTTCTGCCCATACACCTTTTCCATTTATTTTACTCCAATCTGTTTCTAATAAAAACAACTCCATTAAATTAGGCTTTATATATGATATATATCTAAATATATTACCTTCAATATTTAGATTATTTTCGTGATTCATCAAATAAGTATTCCAATTATTCAATATATATATTGCTTTTGTAATTATCTTATATAGCTCATCTCTTTTTAATCCATATATTCTTTTGTTTGAAGGATAATATAATGAAATAAAATGCATAGAGCCTTCTTCTATATATTGCTCCATAAAAGTAGGGCATCCTTTAGACAAGCCACCTAAATTAACAATAACGCCAGGATCAGACATAAATGGAAAATTAAGCAATCCAGTTCCTGGTCCAGATATATATAAATTTGTGCAGCTTAGTATTTTCAGTTGATCTAAAAATCTTGGATAATTTTTCCAATTTACATATTTAATACTAATATTGAAATACTGACCACTTACTAAAGAATTTAAAATTACCTTCTCATTTTTTAAATATCTTTTATTATCTACAATAATAGCATATTTGTTAATGCAAACTGATATATTAAATACAAAATACATCCTTTTTCTCATCCACCATGTAGCTTTATATTCTTTTCCTCCTGCTATTGAGTAATCTTTATTTATGCATCTTTGACAATGATGAGCTAATCCAACTACTAATTTTTCAAATAAATAGATATTATTTTTCATTTCATTTTCATATATTAGTTTTCTCATTGAAAATTTTTCATATATTTTAGTCTCCTTATTTCTTTTCCATCCGCTATTATATTTTGCTATAATTATAGTAAAAGGAGTCATATTATAATTAAACTTGATTAATGATAGATATAATGAGTACAAATCATCCCATAATAGATGTCCTATATTTTCAGGATAGAATAATTCTATATAGACAGATATACCTTTTATAATTTTATCATAATTTCTTCTTTTTAATGAATTTTTAGGTTTGTAACAATAATCACTATTCTTACATCTAATTGCAACGCATTTCATTTTATATTTTGGTATATTAAATACAATCCAATTTCCTTTATCATAGAATATGTTGCTATACATACATGTTCTATTATAATCTAATCCAATACATTTGACATTTGATATATACTTATAATTTTTTAAAGAATCTAAAAATAAGAATAACATTATTAGAAGTATAAAATATTTAAATATATCCATTTAAATATTTATATGTTATTCTTCATTGTAATGTGTTAAACAGTATTTCAATTGGATGTACTTAGTTGCGAAGATCTTTTAAATTATTCTTAGGCTTGTACGATATTTCTGTTCTTTTGGATATATCTAAATATTTTAATCTACAGTAATTCATTATATCTCCAAACATAGCATCTTCAATCCAAATTAATCTCTTTTCTTGTTTTATATACGATGATATACATTTCAATGAAGTTGTTTTTAAAAGAAAACCAGGTCCATATGGATAAGAAGGATAGCTAATAAAAGAAACTGTTTTATTATGGCATATAATTGACCATTTAGATATGCAAAGCAAGGTAATTTAGGATATTTATGAATAGATCCTATTACGGATATATTTCTGAACCTAGATTGTCCACTTTATATAACAGGTATTTATGCAAATATCAAAGTGAATGATGCTGAATACCAGATAATAGGGAACATTACTTGGAAGAAGCTGATAGATTGATTGAATTATCCAATACTGAATATCCATTATCATTCCCAGCTTTACCATCACCAATCAAACAACAACCATCTTTACCTGAAGTAGTAGAATCCTCAATAGATGAAAGTAGTAATAATATAGTAAATACTGAAGGAGAAGAATCAAGACAACAACAACAGCAAGAACAACCATCAACAGAAGAAGAAAAAGAAAAACCAGTTGAAGCTGAAAAGCCAATAATTGTAGATGGAGTTCCAGTTAATTCGCCAACACATGGTTAAAAGAATTACCACCAGAACCAAAAATAGAAGGAGAAATAGCACCACATAGTGAAGAACCAACAATAGCAAATACAAATGCAGAAGAAGAAAAATCTAAAGAAAAAGAAAAAGATGAAAACAAGAAACAGTGATCTGCAAGAGTAAATAGTCAAAAATCAGTTTCTGTCAGAAGTAAGAATTCACAACAGAATGATAAATACGAACAAATACGAACAAATTACCTTCAGGAAAGAATACAACAGTATTACAAATCACAGTTGATAGAGAATTTGAAGCATTAAGATTATATTATATTGATTTATTATTAGATGAAATAAACAATCAAAATCCAGCTGATTTATGTTTAGCTCGAAAAGAGAAAGAAATAAATGGAACATCTGTAAATGGTTCAAAAACTGAAGGAGTAGTTGATAAAACCACAGCAAGACCTGAAACTGGTTTAACAAATATCAGTAATAAAACAGGCAAAACAACAAAAATGGCGAATAAGAAAATATCTAATTTACATTTAGGTTGTAGTAGATTTTGGTTATGTAGTTCGAATTGATTGCAAGACGAAGACATTTACAATAACTAACATAGGTAATTTACTAGTGAATTTCGGAATAGAAAGAAATGGAAGCAGAGTGGAATGCATCATTAGAACAACAACTACAACAACCAGTGCAACCAGTACAACCATCAATACCAGCACCAAATACAACTGTTGATGAAAGATAAGATGAATATAATAGAGGTATTGAAGAAGAAAAGAAACAAGAAGAGGAATAAGAAAATAGATTTGTAGATATATCAACTCAAGAAGATTATGAAGATGAAGAAGATATACCATTACCAATAGAACCACCAAATACAATTGAAATAGTAGATGAAAATGATCTCAACAACGAAGAAGCTTTTAATGAGTTATATTATATGTTACATAGTAGAGAAGAATACTTATCACCAAGAACAGCTGAAGATCATGGTTTAGAAGAAGAAATGGGAAACATAGTTACATCTCAACCAATAACATAGATCAAAGTTATCAGTTCTATTAAAGACTGATTGAAACTACACTTCATTGATAGTTTTCAGTTCATGTCTTCATCACTAGATAGTATAGTTCAATCCTTAAAGATAGAAGCTGAATCAGGTGGTGAGTATGAAAAGTTATTCCATCCAAAGATAAGATCCAAAGATACAAAAGTGTTTGAAAGACCATGATTGGACAGTGAATGATTTTATCATGAAATGGGGGTTGCAGAAGGGTCACTTCCCTTATGAATATGTTGATCATGCGGAAGTTATTGGATATGAATGATCTAATGGTATACAACTTGTTTTATCTTGCAATGGATGTATTAACGCTTACTAGTGTGTTTGATCATTTTAGAAATGTGGTGTTTACTCATTTTATATTGGATCCATGTTGGCATGTTAGTTGTCCAGGTTTAGCATGGTCTATCTTTCTAAGAAGGTGTAATGTAAAGATTGAGTTGTTAGCTGATCAAGACAAGTATGATTTCATTCGTAAAGGATTGATTGGAGGTATATTCATGATTGGATCAATGAGAAAACAGAAGCTAAAAACCATTATATGGATCCACCATTCTTTGAAGATGATCATGCTATTCCAACAAAAAGAGAATCTTATATTGTATATGTTGATTATAATTCTCTATATCCTTCTACAATGGCATCAATGAAATTACCATATAAAGATTTTAGATGGGAGAAACCAGAAATATATGTGGATGTCATTCGAAATATGAAACCTTATGAAGATATAGCACATTCTCCAAATTCAGAAGATCAGAAGTTATGGAAGGATCCAGAGAGTAGAGGTTATATATTAGAAGTTGATATAGATCCACCAGATCTTTGTGGGTTTTCAGAGTATCCTTTATTCCCTGAAAGAAAGATGATATATTTCAAAGACTTATAACAAGAACAGAAGCAATGGGCTATAGAATTAGGTATGGTGGATAAGAATGGAGAATTGAAGAATAACACTCCAAGAATAATATGTGATTTGAGTAGAAAGTATCTAATGGCAAAGTTTTGGTATGGACAGTTGTACAGAAAATATAGAGATGGTATTTCTTTACTGATGACAGATACAGACTCTTTTATATTTAGAGTTGTTACAAAAGACTTTTACAGAGATATTGCTGTGATTTATCAATTCAAGGTTGTATGGATACTGGTAATATTAATTGCGATTATCTAAAGCAAAGAGGAATCAGATTTCAAAACTATCAAAGAACAGGTGAACTGAACTTACTTAAAATAGAAGAAAAAAAAAGTGATCAATTATATACAATAACAAGATTCTGTGGATTGAAAGCAAAGATGTATGCTTATGAGAAACAAAGAGTGGATGGACCTATACACTTGTTTAAATCTGATTCAAGAGCGAAAGGTGTTTCTAAAGGTTATAGAGTAAAGACATGTGATTATGACTATTACACCAATATCTTAGATAGTAGAGATTTACAAAATATATATGTGGATCAATACAGCTTCAGAAGTGCAAAGCAAGTGTTGTATACAGTTCGTGTACATAAATTAGTATTTACTATATTTGATATTAAAAGATGTTATTTAACCAAATTGTATTCAGTTCCATACTCAATGAATCGTGAACCAAATGAAAGTGAAGCTGTTAGAAATATGTATGATAATTATAATAATGTCTTTAATTAGAATAACATGGATATATTTAATATATTTGTGTATGCTTTTACTTTTGTGTTTTTCTTCCTATGCTTGCTACTTATTTTTATAATAAATCTTACTCTTACCCAAATCCAGATACAGCTCAAGAGTTGCCACCAGGCTATAGGCATGTTGACTCAAGAGATGAGCAAAATTATGCGAGGAATTTTAACAATGCACCACCGCCAATACAGAATAACCCAAGACCAAATCCGTATGAAAATGATGAAATATCCAAACAGATTGATGAATATAGAGAATATTTAGATATGCTATATGACAAGTATTACTACTTAAGTGACAAACAATTTATTAAACTAACGCAAGAAGAAATACTTAAGTATCTAGAAGCCTGGATACTTCCAAATGGATGTTGTTTACTTTTTACCTTATCATCTTCACTTATATTTGATAGAATTGAATTCTAGAAAAGTATGGGCAATTCAATTACGTGATGAAAAAGGACCAAGTATTGAAAGTGCTTTTAGAGCATGGTATTATAAAACAAATGAAGATGGTTCTCAAGTAGCATCTAAAAGACGTGTAGTAAGTGTCTTGTGTGATATGCAAACTAGTTTCAATGCAATCAAACCATTATTAGATCATGAAAGAATTACATTCTTTCAAAAGATGCCAACAGAACATAGAATTGAAATGGTATTGGAAAGATCGGTAAGTCTTGCAAAGAAATTGCTATATAAACATTTAATTGATTTAGGTGTAGATGCACCAGAGCTTCAAGCTAATATAGATAGACACGATAGAAGAGAAATCATTGATCAAAGATGGTTATCACGTTTCGACCAAATTGTACAAGAAACTATTTATGATTATAATAACAAACCTTTATCAAGCTTGAGAGATTATACACCTAATGAAGTATACAACAGTCCTAAACTGCCAAACAGAATGTTGATGGAATCAGTTAAATACAATTTAAATACAACCTAAACTACCAAAAAGTAAAATTTCAAGCGGGAGATTTAGTTAGGTTTCATGAACAAAGAAGAAAAATGGATAAAGGAACATATCATAGTGATAAGTGAATTTCCAATATGTATATCTATAAGAAGTGTATATAGTAAAATCTCCTGTTTACCTCCAGGAGGTATATCATTTGGTTCATTACATTTTGATGATTCTAAAACCAAAGAATTGAATATAAAGAATGATGGTGAATTTCCATTTATGTGTAAGATTAGTGATATAAACAATCCAATTGATATGAGTCAAGAAGCTCAACCATCGAGTGAACTAGCAGGAAAAGGTAAAAAAGCTCCACCAGTGCGAAAGAAATCTCTTCCAGGTAAGAAAGGAGATAAAAAAGAAATGGCAGCTGCTTTAACAGTAGGTGATTTGGGTATTAATCCTGCAGAATTCCAAATTGAAACAGTTGGCAATAAATCAGCTTTAGAGAAATTGATGTTTAATATAAGTTATATCGATCCAAATATAGCAAAAGATTTGACTTATATCTTAACAGGTGAAAGTGTTTATCCATCCATCGAAACTGAGAATTATGATTCAATATTTGAAGAACAAACTGTATTGAATGATTTAAGTACATTAGATACAAGTCAAAATGTTTCAATTTACAGTGTAAAAGATAATTTATTCTATGTTGGAACAGTTATACCAACATCTCAACCAGATGATATATCTCAGAGAATAAGAATAACGAATATTTAAAGAATACAATGTAGTGTAAGTTTCTAAATAACTCCCAAAGCAGGTGTAGCTCCAGAAATCTTCAGTGTATCTCCACCAACAGTAGATATTCTACCACATGAATATCAATATGTAACAATCTTCTTTAAACCACAATCGATTGGTAGTTATGAAGCAACATTTAATGCGAAAGTAAAAGACAGTTCTGATGCTAAGACAGGTGAATTGAATTTTGATGTTCGAGGTTCAAGTATTTTACCATCTTTACAAATTGTTGATCCAAAGACAAGAGCTGATGATGGAAGATTGATGATTGATTTTGGAAAGAAAAGAAGTGGTAAAAAGAAAAGTAAAAAGATCTTAATACAGAATAGTGGTGTATTAACAGCAAAATGTAATGTGAATTTAGATACAAGTGGTATATTCAGTGTAAGACCTGTTGCAGGTGAAGTTCAAACCTTAAAACCAAAAAAGAAAGTGGAATATACAGTTTTGTACAATCCTTAAGGAAAGAAAGAATATGAATTATCAATGTCATTGTATGTTCAAAACAATCCATATGAGAAGAGTGAATTTATATTGAAAGGTGAAGGATTAGAAGATATGATAGGATTTAATGGTTTACCAAATGATAAAGATAATGAAATGGAATTTTATCCATATTATATAACAAATAATGAAGAAGATGGAGTAGAAGGTGAGAATAATAATAAAGATGGTCAATCTGTTTCATTCCAAATAGAGAATTTGAGTGATAAATTAATAAAGTTCCAATTCCAAGATGATACTCCATTCAGATTCAATCCATCTTGTGGATATATGCATCCTCATACAACAAAAGATGTGACATGTACATTCAAAACAACAGAAGCATTGGTATTAGAAAAAGAAGAATTGACAGTAGAAGTTCAAGAAATTGTATTAGAAGAAAGTAAAGAAGAAGGTGAAGAAGTGATAAATGATTGGGATAATTCAATGAAAACAGTGAAATATGTGACAAAAGAACAATATTTACAATTGCAAAAACAGAATGAAGAAAAACAGAAAGAAAATGCCAAGAATGCAAAAGGAAAGAAAACTCTAGCTAAAAAAGCAGTTCCTCCACCGAGATCCAAAACCCCAAATAAAGGAGGAAAAGGAGTAAAGAATTAACAAAAGAAACTCATTAGCAGCTGATGTAGTAGAACCAATAGAAGTATGTGAAACAATTGCTGAAACCTAGTTTCAAGTTAGTAAATGAGAATGAAGAACCACATGTAATTTCATTGTATTGTAGTATAAGAGCAGATGCAGCAAAATATCAATGTGAATGTAAATCAATCAATTTTGCTGATACTATGATGTATCAAAAGAGAGAATATGAATTTGATGTATTAAATGAAAGTGAAACTCCATTAGATCTACATTGGACATTTGATAATGAAAATGGAAATATAAATTCGAATGCTGAAATAGATGAAATACCAATACCATTCAAAATTGAACCAGATACAATCAGTATTCCTCCAAGTAAAAATCAACACTTTAAAGTATTATTTGAACCATTAGATGAGATCTTTATGCCATTTTGATATTCCTCCATGTCATCATATAAGTCGAAGAAGTGATGGATTATTCAATCAAGATAGTGAATTAGGTGGAAGTTTAGATCCTGATATTCATGTGATAGAAATCGAATCATTAGGAACTCATGTTAAGAATACAATGAAATTTGGAGTAGAAAATCCAGAAGGTGAGAATTTAGGATTTGAATTTATTCCAGTTGGAATGCCAAATCAAGCTTTTGAATGTGTTCAAAAGACAAGTGTATTAATGTCTGGTAAGAAACAAATGTTACTATTCGAATTTACTCCAACCGCAACTGGAATCAAAGAAGCATTCTATCGATTTAATATTCCATCTCATAAAGTTTCTGCTTTATTCTTAATAGCAGGTGTAGTAAAAGAACCAAAAATCTTCTTAGATCCTCCAGCAGTGAATTTCAATGCAGTTTTATTGCATCGAACAAATACAAAGATAATCCAATTAGTTAATAATGTTCATATTCCATTTGCTAATACATTTGATGAAAGTCAAATTGGATCTGATTCTACAGTAAAGATTGAACCATCCACTGGATCAATTCCTCCAAATGGAAGTGTTCCAATTGCAGTGACATTTGCTCCAACAGATGAATTACATTTCTCAACAAACATCTCATTACAAATCCATAAGAAACCATCTAAATTGAATTTGAATGTGAAAGGTGAAGGTTATACATTGCATGATAAAGTGATAGAGTAAGTTCAAGACCAGCTGTTACAACTTTAATAATCTCAAACAATGAAGCTGAAAGAGATATAACAGCGAATTGTTTATATCAAAAGAGTCAAGTATTAGAAGTTCCATTCCAACCAACAACATTAGATAATAATAAGAGTATAAAAATAATCAATTGTAGTTTATGTACTTACAATTTCGAAAGTAACCCAAATGAAGGAATGTTTGGTGATATAAACTGTGTAAGTATAAGTCCGAAAGGTGAAATAACAATAAAACCAAAACTGTGATAGAAATACTTGTAGAGAATGTTATAAATTCAAAAACTTTGAAAGAAAAATGGTTCAAATTATAAGAATTCAAGGTAAATGTATTTGACTGTAGTAGAAAACGATATTAAAGTTTTAGATGAATAGAATATAATAATTTTAATTTCTTTATACATAATATTGAAATTGAAAAAGTAGGCTTGAAAGAGGCTTGAACTAGATTTTTATTTTTACATTTTTAATTCGACAGTAGAGGGTTTGGTAGTGAGTTATATTCAAATATAATCTTGCTTTGGCATATAAGCAACATCTGTGATATATTTTTTTTAAGCATCTGTTGTTCCCCGTTGAGTACAACTCCCAGTTGAGCGATTTGAGACTTTAGAAACAAACTAAATGCATATTCTTACTTATTTTGATAAAAAATTGTTACACTTACTTTGTCATATAACCTATGTCTGCAATATACTTTTTTGATAATTTTAGTATTGTATATATGAAAATGATGATTTCTACTTCTAATATGATTAATACCAAACTTCTGTTTAGAAACATATCAATCAAAATATGCAAAGTTTATTTTTTATTATGAAGTATAATATATAAATTGATATGTATATATATATATATGTGTATTCCGCCGTTAAGCGGTTCCGC
Organism: Proteromonas lacertae; assembly: GCA_002245135.1. Lineage (NCBI taxonomy): Eukaryota > Bigyra > Opalinata > Proteromonadidae > Proteromonas > Proteromonas lacertae. The sequence continues at coordinate 69,053 of NGBS01000880.1, read as the reverse complement.
CGATAGGGGGGTCAATAGGGTCGCGCAGCGACCGATGTCGGTGCAGACGCTTCTTCGACATCTTATTTTTTCATTTTTCCTTCGCTTGATTATTTTTATGTTATTTATTAAAAATATAGAACAAAATGAAATTGTTTATAACAATATAATTATGCTTTTTAGTATAGAGGAAAAACAGAATCATAATATAATTATTATTATGATTTAATTAATGTGATTTTTCCAGATCTTTGATCCTTTGTTCCACTGGCTTTAAACCTTCTTTGACTTTCTCTACATCTTTCTGTATTTCATCAATCTCATCTTCATAATCATCTTTAACTTTCTTTAAGTCATTATACTGCTTTTTGTAGCTTTCTTTATCAGGAAACTGCTTTACATCAGTTGATTTATATTGCTCATCTCTTTTAATATTTCGTCCATTCTATCTGACTTTTTATAAGCCTTGTTCATCTGATTCTTTTTATATTTTAATAATTCATTCTTTAAGTATTTGCAAGTATTAATACCAATAATATTTATATATTTGACTAATAATCCATGGTTGTACCATTCCTGTATAGGATACTTTTTTTGGAGGATCATATCGAATAGGTCAGCATCTGTATAATTTTTGGATGTATCTAGAGTATTTACTTTTCTTTGCTTTTGCTTCATAATATCTATATTCTTAGGATTAATTTTTCTCTTCTTTGCTACAATTACTTTTTCATCATCTGAATCTGTATCACTTTCTGATACTATAATCTGAGGAATATCCTCCTTTTCAATTTCTTTTACAACTTCTTTGACTTTCTTCAATTTGCTAAGATCCTTTGGAGGAATTGTTTCAGGAGAGGATTTATATATCTTTTTGACATTAAACTTATTCAGTATTGATGTTTTTTGTAACATCTCTTTAATAGGATCTGATTTTGGTTTTGGAGGAAGCTCTGGAGGTGTAGGATCTTCAAAATGTTGTTTTCTTTCCTTTTCATTTGTGACATCTTTTCATAATTTTTGCCTTTTACTGCACAGCAATCTTTTTCATTTTTATCCTCTTTATCACTTTCTTCAAGATCTTCATCCCTGATTTCTTTAAGTTCTTTGAGGAATTCCTCTTTTTCAAGCATCCATTTCTATGTATATATAAATAATCAAATATACCTCAGGACTTTTCTTACTTTCCTCTTTTTCACTTTCCTCCTTTTCCTCCTTTTCCTTCATTTCCTCCTTTTCCTCCATTTCTTCCTTTTCCTCCATTTCTTCCTTTTCCTCTTTCTCATCTTTTTCACTTTCCTCCTTTTCCTCCATTTCATAATGTTTCCAAGTCTATTGCAAATATAATACAAAATATACTCCAGCAGGATTGGCATTTAGTTGATTAATAAATGCACCAAGTTGAGAGTATAATCCTCTCACAACAGCATCATCCTCCTTGCTCCATTTTTCACTAGGATAGAATGGTTTACTTCCTAGGAACTTTGCAAAAGTCCTGCATTATATTATAAATGAATCTATACTTAGTTGCATCAGCTGTAGCAACTGTTAACTTTAAAAATTCAGCAGTATTTATACTCATTTTTATATAATTTCTAACCATAAAAAATGTTAGGAAAACTCCGAATGAAAAGTAACGGCAAATTTACTTAAAAAGTAACGGTCGATTATGATTGGAGGATTTAAGCGCGTCATCAAAACCGTTACTTTTTATAAAAATAGAGGATTTTTTAATAACCCAAAAATAGGAACTTAGAAAAAATATGTTATTAATGATTTAAAATATTTAATAATATCCTCTAAATTGTATTAGAGAATTTTGACGGAGGATAGTGTAATCTTCCACTGCTTGTTCTATATGTCTTGTTTATGGAGGATAATTCCTCATTTTCTTCAATAACATCCTCTTCTTCATCCTTCTTATTTGCACTTCCTAAATTATGCTGAATTTCCTCCACAACTTCAATGACATTAGGAGGACAATATGCTTTATAAGTATAATATACAATTTTGATGACTTCTGTTACAACCCAAAGGATGACATATACTAAGAGGATTCCTATACTTTCCTTGATTTCCTCAACATTTGTCTCTAAGACAGTCTCATTATTTTTTGATAACATTTTGTAATTATGAGAGTATAATATACAAAAACAACAAGAAAATTAAAAATGAAATTAATTATTGTTTTATTCATCATCATCATCATCATCATCTTCATCTAAAGGATCATATAATAAATGAAGCTGTAAATATCTTCTTTGTGTTACGTTAAGATTTCCACGAAGCAAAATTGGAGGATTAGGAGTTGGATTAAAGATTAATTCAGGTAAATCAAGTTGCATAGATCTCATTCCGGTTCCAATAAACCATAATTCTGGTTCATCATTAACATCGCTAGTACGATATGGTATTACATGAATCCATCTATCTCCACCCATAATAATATTCTGTAATACTTGAGGATTAAATTTGATATACCATATAAGCTGATATGTATTTCCTCTATCTATTACCATATACCTGTATAATTTACAAACTACAGGTCCAACATTATTTGCTTTTAATGAAAAAGTATTAATTCTATATCTAGGCATTTTGAATATATATATATTCTAAAAACAACAAGAAATATGAAAATAAAGATTAATATTAGAATTTATATTTCCATTTCCTCACTATCTATTTCCTCATCATCATCAGGATCCTCATCCATTGCAGAAGGAATGACAACATCAATCTTTCTTTTCTTTGGAGCTGGTTTAGGACATAATTTAATTTTTACTTTTCCACTACTTGAATCTTCCTCTTTAACATTTCTTTGTTTCTTTTGTTGTCTTTGTTTATCATAATACTCCTTCTTTTTTAAGCGACATCTTTCACAACTTTTGTTTTTGTCACCGTTTGGCTTTGTTGCAAAGTTTTCCAAAGGAAGGATTTTGTTGCATGTAGAACACTTTTGTGATCCTTCTGGTACCGGAGCTGATTCCTTCTTCTTTTTAGGAATAGGAATGACTTTATCATCATCATCTGCAAATGGTTCGATAGGATTAATTCCTATTTTAAAATCTGATAAAGGAATTTTTGATTTCCAAGCAGAGAGGAAATCAATAAAATCCTCTTGTCTTGCATTTGCTATCCTGTATAAGCTTAATCCATCAATAAGATTTCTTAAAAGGATCTCTGTCATACTTCTTGTATGATTCACCATAATATCCCAAAAATGAGAGTTGCTAAAAATAAAGTCATCAAAATTCTCTTTTGTAAGTACCTTAGATTCATCTAATTGAGGAATAATGAGTGGAGGAGGAGCAGCAACCTTTGGTGAACTAGGAAATGAACTTATGTTCATATCATCTTGTAAATCGGAATTCATTTTTTGATTTTTAAATTTATGATAAGTTTTCAAAAAGTTTTAGAAAATACTTAATTAAAATAAAATCAAGAAATTAGTAAAATTCAAATTAACCAATCAAATTGTTTTCCTTTTCTTTACATTTTTCCTTTCTTCTTCCTTTTCTTTGTCGTAATCTAAAATCAAGCAGATAATCGATATGTTCCTTATCTTCCAAATCCTTTCCGCAATTTCCGCATGTTTCCTTTGATAGGAGGATCGGCTATCCTCAATGCTCATTTGGAGTCTCTCTAATGATTGAGGAATATTTTCTTCCTTCTTCTTGTTTTTCTTCTTTTTAACATATTGTAAATAATCTTTATATTCCTCCACACATAACTTATAATCCTCATAATATTCATCTAACTTACATTATTCATGAGATATATAGAAATTTCCTCCATATCCCACCATTTCCTCTTATTTATATTTTCAAACAACCCAAAATCAATATAGTCAAGATTATCCTGTTTCATAAGAAAATAGAAAGAAAAATGAAAATGAAATAAACCCAAGAAAATAAACACAAATAAGATCAAAATCCTTTTTAGAATAAATGCCTCATTATTATTTGATCTTCAGAAACTGGTCCTTCTACTTTCGGTTCAGTTTTGGTAGGTACTGATAATTCTATTTCATTTCCATGGTATAGAAAATTGAAATGAATATCGCTACAACCGTAATAAATGCGAATCTTCCAATTCTTTAATCTTTCCTCCATGTTGTCTGCTATAAACAAAATATAATAAGAATTAAAAATTACTTTTTAAAAAATTACTTATATCTGCATCTCCAACTCCATCTTTTAAAGGATCATAATTTAATCCTCCTGTAGGAATTGATTTAGGATCATACATTCTTGGTAATAAAGAATCTCTTATACTTCCTGTCCTTCCATATGGAACACTTCTTGTTAGAGGATCAGAAGCTCCAAACATAAATCCTCCTTTCATCATCTTCAATTGATTTTCTAATCTTTGTTTTCCTAAATTTAATTTTATCATTTCTTGCTCTCTTTTGAAGATTTCATCTTTATTATCCTCATTAACTGGTAGAGATTCCATTCCTTCATAGTCTGTTATTTTTTTATTAATATCTATTAAGTTGTTTTTCAGTTCATTTATTTTCTGTAATTGGCTATCAAATTGCATTCCTTGTAAATGATCCAATCTAGATTGGTTAACATTGTATACTAATTCAGGAGCATCCATATCATATGCTAATCTCTTGAAACTTTTATTTAATTTTCTTTTGTATTTTCTTTTATGAGATCTCTTGCCTATCCTAGAAGATACTCTTTTTGCTAATTCAGTGATCAATTTGTTAATAATATTTGATTTTTTCATATTACCCAAGAAAAACAAAAATGAATTAAAAATATAAATTTTAATAAAATGGAGCAAATGCTTCCTTACTAGGATCTATAATAATTCCGTTAATTTTTTCTACTTTGGCTTCACCAATTGGAGCATTCTTTGGAGGATCCTTTAATTTGCTTTTATCAGAGGATTTCTTTTCTGTAATTTCCTCTTCATCTGATCCTTCACTCTCTACTGACTTTTTAGATTCTTCGTCCTCATCCTCACTTGAACTTACTTCTACAATTTTCTTTTTTGGAGCAGTTTTTTTAGTTTTTTCCTTTTTTGCTTTTCGAGCTTTTTCCAAACTTTTAATCCTATTCTTATATTGTTCTGATGTAAGCTTTCTCCTAGGAGCAGTAGATGCTGTTTGAAATGCACTGTTCAATCCTTGTAATTGACTTAGTATTTGTAAGTCTATTTGAGCACTTTTAGATAAATAGTCATCATCATCGTAATAATCATCATAAAATCCATCATCGTAATTCTGATAATATGATTGATTTCTATTGTTATTGTAATATGGATTCATTTTTATATAGAAAAACAAAAATAAAAATAATAATAAAAATTTAAGATGAGATTTTACTTAAAAGGAAATTATTTAATTTCATAGGAATACTTGTATGCGCTCCTCCTTTTATACAGTATGTACGATGTCTATGTCTTCTTGCTCGACTGCCTCTTCTTCTACGTCTTCTACCTCCATTTACACCAAATCTTATTCCTCCTCTTACTTTTCCTAACCCTAATACCTTCATGATATCTAAAGCTTTGCTTGCAACTTCAGTTACTTTTCCTTTTCCTTTCTTCAATCCTCGAAACATTGTATTCGGTACTTCATGTCTTATAAGTTTACCCATCAAGCCAAACTTGTACCTTCCACTTGATCTTCCTCTTCGTCCTCTTCTTGAAACGGATCTACCTCTTCGATAACGTCGTTTACGCCCACCTAAAACACTCATATGTGATTGATTGTTTTCAAATATGAATAGAAAATTAAAAATGAATTCATTTCTCATTTTCTTGCAATTTTTAGGATGAACTACGTTTATGCTTTACTAATAACAGAGTATATGGACATGGTGAAAAATCCAAGAAACCATATGATATGGCTTTATCTAACTATGATATTCCTAAAGTAATAAAATCAAACTTTCCTGAAATGTTAAGTAGATTTGGGGGAGTATTTTTATGGGATGAAATCAAGAGTATTCCTAAACTGGATTTGAATAAGTGGGGAGTAATAATATGTACTTTGAAGAGGAAGGATCCTCCTGAAAAGATTGGTCATTGGGTAAGTTTGGTAATTGATAATGATAAACATCAATTCCTTTATTATGATAGTTTTGGAGAAAAGCCAGAACATACCAAGTCCTTTGTTAAGTATATCAAGCATCTTAAAGCAGATCCTCAACAAGATTATAAGCTGAAAATAAATGGAGTTGTTAATCAAAGGATAACAACGTCCACTTGTGGATATCATGCTATTTTATTTTTAAGAGATATTTTATTGCATAACCTATCATTCGTTGATGCAACAAATTTCAATAAAGTAAAAGGAGAGGAAAGAGCAAGGTTATTAGCCAACAAGTTTAGAAAAATATAATAATAATTAATGTTTTATTTTAACTCTTTTTATTGGTTCTTCATTTACATCATCCTCATCAAAAACAGCTTCACTTCGTTTTCTTTTTTGTCTATTATCCTCTTCTGCGAATACATCTTGAGGTTGGATATTAGGATCATCTAAATCATCATCTTCATCCATTTGATCATTATCATCTATTTGTTCATTACCATTTACATCATCTCGGATAACATCTCCTTCATCATTATAAACTATTCTTCTCTTTTTATTTTCTTGAACATCTTCATTATTGTCATCATCTACTCTTCCTCTTTTAACTGTTGTAGGAAGAATATCATCATCTTCATTAACTTGCACTGGAGGAGGAGGCGGTGGACGAGCTTGTTCTTCTGGAGGTTGAATATTAATGTTATCATTTTCTAAAGAGGCTTTAGAATCATCATTATCTGTTCTTTGTGCTGTTTTAAGCATTTCACTCTTATCTAATTCTTTAGTATAATGTGATTCTTGTGGTTGCCAATTATTACTAACATCATTTGTAACATCTTGATCTACTTGAGTTTCTTCTGCTTCATCTAAACTAGCTCTTTCCTTTTTATCTATAGTCATTCTATTCTCTTCTGGATTAATTTGATAATCTTCAAAAATATTATGTAAATATTGGGGATTTGTGTTAACTGGCGTTGTATTGATATCACCTCTTCTTGCACCACCATAATATCCTCCTGCTAATCTTTTAGATCCTTGTTTATTCAGATTTTCTAAGTCTTCTCTAATGCTTCTATAGTTTTCCTCTGCAGCTCTCCTCCATGTATTTGCATGTTGATTATCAGATAAATTATGATATTCTCTACCTCCTAATTGAGTATCCACATATCTAGGAATTGTAGGATACCAGTACCAAGCTCCTGTATATGATGCTTCTCTGAAATAAGGGCAATCTAAAGGATTTCCAATATATATTCTTGGTTTAGGATAATTATGAGGATTATCATTAACAGCTTTATCAGTTACTCTCATAGATCCATATAAACGATAAGGATATCTTCTATATACTCTATCATCAAACTCATAATCTAAACTGAAATTAGGAATATCTATAGGATTTGCTACTCTCCTTCCTGGAACTTGATTTACAGATATATCTAAATTACTTATCATCTTTGTAATATACACTATCATTCCTACTTTTGTTTTTACTATAGCATGCATAGCTAATGTAGTTAATTCATTTTGATCTTGAGCAAATATAAGTTTACATAAAAGAAATTTCCTAGCAAAGGATATAAGTTTGTATTTAAGATAATGTAATTTTTCCTTTGTTGTAGCTGGAACATATAGAGCATCTCTATTGTTATTATTAGGAATATTTTGTTGAGCATTATTCATATTTGTCCACCAATGTGGAGTCCACCAATTTTGTCCATAATGATTTGCTTGATCGTCAAATTGTTGTTGTCTATTTCTTTGATTATCTTGAGCATTAACAGTGTTTTGATTCCATTTTGCTCCTAATGCTCTTGCATATTCTGGAGTGTTAGGCACATTAAAATTATGATTTAATATCTTCTCAAAATCAATTCTTAATTGAGCAGGATCTCTTCTTTGCCTTTTTTGATTTAACTCTCTTTTGGGAAACAAACTTTCATAATATTCTCTTATAGTTACTAAATGTCTTACCACCATATACATCATATTATGGATAGCATAACATGCTACATTCTTTTTTTAATTCAAATAAGCATCATTTTTCCATAATTTAATTGTAGGAACAAATACTTTATTAATAAATCTGTAGAATCTATCGTAAACTAATCCAAAATCTAACTTTCTGAAAAATTCACTTCCATAAGTACCAATCCTCAAATCCTCAACATAAGCATTATCACCATCTACTGATTGTGTACCATCGAATCTGTAATAATCTAATTTTTGATATATGTAAAACAACCAATAATTACAATCTGCTTGCCTCATAATTATTTTTTCTACTGCTTTTCTGAATAAATGCCAATCTTATTTTGTTTGGAAAGTAGTTGGTACAACATTTACGTGTGTGAATTCATTATCAATAGGATAAACTCCAGCATCATTATTGTTCATAGTACCTTGAGTTATAACTGTCAAAAAGTCATTACGAAATACTGATGAATGTCCATTTGTAATACGAGGATCAAAAGGTCTTTTATGTGCATTTAAAAATATAGTTCTTTTATCAGTAGGAACTTCATACAATCTTCCCATATCACTTATACCTGGTCCTATAGGCACTCTCTGTTGTGCTGCAATAAATCTTGGATTTGTAGCTAAATTAAGTCCTTTATATGCAATATTCTGATCTAAATTGGGAGGATTTTGATTTACTGAAGGATAATTATTTGGATCTGGATGATCTATCTCATTATTTTGTCGTTTATTAGGAGGTACTATATTATTATAATGGAACATGTTTCAAAAATAGTAAAAATTTGTTAAATGAATTTATTTTAAGATTTCTTTAAAATTATGCAAAAGAAGAAAGATTTTAATAATATTGAACGTAACCTTATAGTAAATACAAAAGATTATGATCCCAAACTTCCTCATGATGAATACCATAGAACCATAAGTGTTCCCAGCGTTGATGAACGATACTGTAATATTACATTATTGTCTGCATCGATTAGTAACACATTTCCAACAATCCAATTCGACATTAATAACTACTTTAAAATCCATATACACGGAGAAGAATTACAAATATATCCAGATTCAGGAAAAATAGATCCTTTACAAACTATATCATATGATAATAATATTCGTATTCCTTTAGGATACTATTCAGAGGATGAAATCCTCAATGTTATAAATGAAGGATTTTTGAGAAGATTTCCTTATATTAAAGATGATATAATACTACCAAATGAACTAATTGATCCTGCACATGTTATAAGTATTAATAGAAAGAATAAGTTAGATTTAGACTATAAGATAAAGTATGTATTCAAATCGCATGAAGCACCAATTCCTCAAAAGTTTATATGGGTAGAGGATATTTGGATGGAACTTCCGAATAATATATTCAAATTATTTGGTGAAGATCATAGAGATATAAAGATAGTTTTATGGAAAAAGAAATATGATGAAGGTGAAATAACATATACAAAAGTGATTAATGGAATCATTTCAAATCCTCAAAAATATGAATTTCCTTGCAGACCAACCTTAATATCAGTAAGTCAATTGCAGATAAGATTCGATACTGTCAATCAGGATGAGGATTCTAATGTTTTGGCAAATATACCTATTGAAAGATTTGAAGAATCTTATATAGTATATAACAATCCTAATCCTAAATTAACTGCTAGAAGAATAGGTTATCATCAAAATGATTTAATAACAATATCCCTTTCTCAGGAGGATGGATATGGAATTAGTTTGGATGAAGTAACTTTATGCTTAGAAATTCTTATTTTTTAATTCTTAAATTATTCTAAAAATTCTTGTTGTTTTAAATAACATAATGTCATTATCAATTCCTACATCTCAAAAATATTCAAGTGATATCCAAGTTTTTAAACCAGAACAGCATTGGATACGTATTACTCCTAATCAAACAAGAGATGTTATTACTTTGCAGGAAAGTAATTCCTCAAATACTGTTACATTCGAGTTATCTCCTGATAATTGTATCAATTTATCCCAATCCTATATGGAATGGGAACAAAAATTCTATTGGGATAAAGCAGAGGATATTCAAGGTGTTGAAAATCCTACAGTAATCCTCTTTAATACTTTCAATTTATCCACAATTAGAGTGTATAATATTACTGGTTCCTTGATATGTGATTTGGATTTTCAGTATAATGATTATAGAGATATTGCAGCACAATTAGCCAAGAAAGTAATTATTGATGATAACTATTTTGATCAAAATAGTAAATTATTTACTGGTATACATAAAGAATGGAATAACCAAGCAGGAAGATGGGAAATAAAGAACAGAACAGTAACTGGATTTAGTAGTTCAAATTGTTCTACTAAAGATATTCCTTTGGAAGATAATGCAAATATATGCAAAGTTAGAATGGTATTAGGAGAATTATATAATACCATATTGAGTTTATCCAATGATATGTTCTTTGGAGAGAAGATTTTCATTCAATTTACTTTTGGACCTAGATCTAAAACATGCATGGCAGAAAAAAGTCCAGGTGATCATGATATGATACAACCAAAAGCAGATTTATTTAATTTGGAATTATATGCTTGTTACAATAGTGATCCTGATTGTAATGCCAATACTTTAAATTGGGTATATCGTCATCCTATTGATTTTAATTATTTTAATATTGTCCAAACAACAGTTACTAATTCAACAGCTACTAATCATTTCCAGTACAATTTTACAATTGATTCAAGTATTGGTCCTTATGTTAAGTATATATTGTATACTGCAGTAGATAATGATGCACAAACAGTATCTTTTGATCATCCTGATACTAGATTTAGATGGTTATTAAATGATTTTGTTTATACTCCTGATTTCTTATACGTAAACAATCAGGATCCATATTGCCAATACAGAAAATGCTTACAACAACCTATTTTGACCAATATAATACTAAACCATTCCCCAAAAAGTTTATTGAAATTTTGAAGTTTACTGCTGATAATAATTTGACTAATATTAAGTCCAGAGGAGGAAGACCATTAGACCAACAACTTAAGATAACTTTTGATTGTTATAATGTAAAATTTGGACCAAAACAAAAAAATGATTTACAACATGATATAACATCAGTAACTCACCGATTCTACATCATCACAGGAAGAATTTTAGAAGTTGGAATGAGAAGAATTCAAAGAGTAATATAAAAATTATAAAATTTTAGTCATTCTTATATTTCTTACTGTTTTTCAATATGGGGTTATACTCATTTAAATTAAAAGGCTCTCGAGGCACATCGAGTAAAAAAAGAAGAAGAGGACGAAGAAGAAGGTACAGTGGAGGAAATTGGTTAAAAGGAAAAGGTATTTTAAGCGGAATAGCAAAGTTAATACCATTTGCTGGCAATGCTATTTCTCATGTTATTGAGAAACAAGGATATGGTAGAAGAAGAAGGAGAAGACGTTGCAGAGTAAGAGGAGGATCTTTTAAAGGAAGTGATCCTATTTCATATGGTCATCCAAGAAAAGGAAAAGGTTTAGGTGATACTATTAAAAAGATAGGAAAATACATGCATGATCATAAAGTATTAAGTAATGGAATTAAGATAGCTAATTCAGTCTTAAAGCCTTGGAGTACAGTTGCTAATATAGCATCTAAATCTTTAAGCAAAGTAGGTTTAGGTATAAGAAGAAGAAGAAGAAGAGGATGATCAAGGAGAAGAAGAACTAGACGCATAAGATAATTTCATTAAAATATTTCATTTTCTTTTTCTTTTGTTTTGTGTATGTATCATATTAAAATAATAAATAACTTATCTGTAGAACCTTTGGAAAAACCAAAGAAAAGAAAGAAGCCATCGAAGAGTGTTTTAGGTTATGAGTACTTTGAGGAACCTTTCAGCAATATATTTATTGTAGCAAAAAAGAAATCAGGTAAGACAACTTTAATCTATAACATTTTGAAAAACATCTTATCCTCTGAGGAAGAACAAAAGGTATTCTTTTTTGTAAGTACATTGGACAATGATATTATATATGAAAAGATATTTCAGTTGTTAAAGTATAATGGTATATACTATGAAAAATATGATTCTTTAATAAATGAAGAAGAAGGATATAACAATTTACAAAAGGTGATGAAGGATTTGGATCCTGTGGATAAGAGTAATATGACCTATCCTGAAAATATTTTTATATTTGATGATATTTCCTCTGAATTAAAGATGCCTATTATTAATACAATTACTGAACACAATAGGCATTATAAGTCCAAAACAATATTTAGTTCTCAGTATATAACTGATTTATCTCCTCAAGCTGGATTGCAAACTGATTATTGTTTAGTCTTTAAAGGTTTAACTGAAGATAATTTAAGGAGTTTATAAGAATCCTTGGAGTTATGGTTAGATTCTTTTGAGGATTTTAAGAAAGTGTATAATGCAGTAGTTAATTCCTCTTCTTATGCTTTCCTCTATATAGATAGAGCTAAATCCGAATTTAGGATAAATTTTGATAAAGTATTGGAAGAAAAATAACTTTTAATTCATTTACATTTTTCTTTGTAATGTTGGGTAATAACATAAATAACACTCAAAAAATAATCGAAACAATTAGAGAGGAAGTGCAAGATGCTGCAGAAGATATCCTTATTAATATGCCTGATATTCAAACATTGGCTAGCAAGGAGGACATTAAAAATGTTGCTAAAAGAACAGATCTTTCTGATATGGAACAAAGATTAAAGGATACTAGGAAACTTGGTACTCAATTTATTACTATAGATATGGTAATTATTAAAGGTAATAATATGGTAGGAGAAAAAATGTTTCCTATACAATTAGATTTTTATAATAATTTTATTATGATGACAATATTAGCAGATCAATCTGTATCATTTCAATCTACAGATTATGATAGTATTGATTTTTACATGTATAACGCTCCACAAATGTCATGGCAAATACCTAATGATTTATATAAAAGTAAATTTGATTCGTATTTTCAGTATATTAAACAAAATTTAGTATTAACATTATCAGTTGTAGAAAACGATACTAAAAATGTTACTGGTATTTACTTCTCTGAAAAACCTCAATATAACGGCGTTGTAAATCATAAAGATTTTAGTTTTTCAGGTATGCCATATTGTAAACCTTTTTATATCCCAAGACAATCTCAAATTTTAAGAATAGGAAACATTTATATGGGTGATAATTTTTAAGTAACATTTCTTATTATGAGTTTTATTTATAGGGGAAAACAAAAAGCATAAAAATATAAATATTTACCATATATGTCCTGCTCCATATATACTTCGTGAGTATAGAGGATTAGGTCTACTTATCCTTCCTGATCTTGTCCTTCTAACTTTATTAACAAAATCAAGTGCAGCATTATTATCCTTATAATCTTGCACTGCTTGTTCTGCAGGATTAACAGGAACTGTTTCAGCAACAGGTTGTAGTTGAGGTTCATTATTAACAACTACACCAGGAGGAACATAATCAAGATCTCTTGTATACTGTTGCATTTCCTTTCCTATTGTTCTGTAATACTGTTCATTCTGTTTAGCAAAGGATGGATGTGTATCTGATACATTTAGTAATTCAAACTCCTTAGATCTTTTGGTAGTTATTCTTCCTTCATCATCATATACATCAATATCATATGAAAAAGGATTTTTCCTCTTTATCGTATATACTTGATCACTATACCTATGAGATTTATCTAATTTTGATTTTGCTCTTTCTTTAACTCTTACTTTATCTCCAACATTAAACGGAGATCCTTTTTTGGCTTTAAGATTTCTATTATAATTCCTCGATTCATGGAGGAATTTCAATTGTAGACTCATATCATCATATACTTCATTTGGTGTATATCCTTTAATTCCTGAATGAGGAGTATTGTTGTAATCCTTTACAATCATTTAGATAAAATTATTTAAATCAGCTTGTGTTTTTATTAATTTCTTTTGATCATATGTGCTTCCTCTATAATAAATAAGATCCTTTATTGTTCTAACTGCTCTATCTAAAATACCCATGATATTATGCTCATCTGTATCTTTATAATGTATCTTTATTTTATACTTTTTACAGAAATTTTGAAATTCATTACTTATAAATACTCCTTCTCTATCACAAATGATAGAAGCAATGAAAATCATATATTCCTCCTCTCCCACTAAAATTCCTTTTACCCTATTCTGAAATACAAACTTTGTAAAAGCTTCTGCAAAAGCTAAACCACTTCTACTTGCTAAAGTATAAACCCATACTTTTCTCGATACTACATTAATAATAAATAAGGATGGAGGACCATCATTTCCTTGAAAGAATGCAAAATCAATCATAAAAGTACCTGGCACTTTAATAGTAGTATACCTTAATTTTTTAGGACGAACTCTTTTTGATGCTAACTGATATCTTGGAGAAGAATATACAAAAGTCTTAGCTTCATCTTCGCTATAACCATAGTGAGTGCAAATATTGATGAAATCTTTAGCAGATAAATAGTTGTATTGTAAATATAGTTCTGGTAAAGTCTTTTTTGGAATATCCATAGAAAAACAAAAATAAGAATATAGTAAGGAATTAATGATAATTATCTTTTTAATTACTTTTTATGCTTATGATCCTTCTTTATGGTTAATCCTCCTATGTTACTTCTCTTCACTACTGGAGGACTTAAGGACCTTTCTCTTTTTCTTTTAGGAGTACTAAACTTCTTTTCCTCTTTTTCCTCAACCTTATCCTTAACTTTTTCTTTAACATAATCCTCACTTACAATCATAATATCTCCATCAATGAATAAATTAACAAAGCATGTATTATTCTTGATGGTATATTTTAAAGCTACTACAGGAACAACAACATCCTTATCCTCCATAACAGTCCAATCCTCATATACTGTTTTATCATTTCCTACAAGATTATGTCTATCATCATTCTTCCAAATGAAGATCCTGTATAAATTGAGGACAACTTCAATACTATGCTCCAAATGTTTAGAGGTTTTCAAATAATCAGCTATATCATATAACCAAGAGGATTTTAACTTTATCCATTCACTAGCATCACAATCCTTTCCTGCAAACCTAGCTACTTGAACATTAGTAAACTTCACAGAATAATATCCTTCCTGATCCTCTTTTGGTTTTTCTAATATCATCTCAGATACATGCCCAATGAAAGTTAACCATCTATTTAAATGAGGAGGAAGGTAATCACTCACTAATCCTCTTGCAGATTCTAACTTAGGAATATTTACCATTTCTAACATTTGTTTATCACCCGTGATTTTCCTCACTAATTCAGCTTCATACTTTGGTTCAGGATTACTTTCCATTTCATCAACATTGTTTTCCTTACACCATTTCTCATAATCCTTAATATAAGGCTTTTCATATTCACTTTGTGGTACTGGTTCAGTTTCACAATTTTCTAAATCATCTTCATCACTAGTTATAGTAGAGTTATCCTCCTCAGCCTCCTCTTCTACATACTTTTTAGAAGTAAAGTAGTTTTTACTAGAACTCATGATTTTTTAGAAGTTATATTTTTAATAATAGATAAAAATAGCAAGAAAATAGCAAAATAATGTAATATTAGCTTCAGTATAATCCAACCTAAAGAGCTCTCATTAATACTTACCCAGCTGTGAGGTGCTTTCTATTGACTGCTCCAGCTTACGACTTCACTAGACATCATCTTCAAATCACTTTGGTTATAAGCTCCTTTGAAGTTCATCCTAGAGCATCTCCGTAGTGTTGATGTTAAGCAAGTTACATTGAACTCCACAGTCCTTGAATACTACAATTGGCCTTGATACTCCCACTTCCATCTACAACGTGACTTCTGGTGAGTACTCAGGTATTGGAATATCAACTGGGTTGTTGACGATAAGCTAATCAGAGAAGGTAAGTTTCTTATGGTGTTGATGATTCTTCCTTTGACGATACCTACGGCACTCTTCACAGCTCTTGTAATATCCTCCATCCCGTTTCAGATACTCCTTCCTTGGGTGGATCTTGAAGCACCTATATCATAAGACTCCATTCAAAGGTAACTTATTCTTATATAGATTCACACGTCTCATCTTGTATAGTTGTTGATACTTATTGCGTTCTTCACGGCATTGACAACAAATAAACATGAGGTATTTAGATTGTGAGGAAATTAGGAATTAGTCAAAGCCTCCTGGATTTACCAATTGGTTACTTGTTAACAATTGTTAACAAGTTAACAATTGTAAAGTCCTGGTTCCCCAGCTGGTTTCCGTGATTCAATTAAAAGCCCTTACAAGGTCACCAGCGTAGTAAGGAGAGTCAAGAGCGTGATTAGAATCATCACCTCGAGGTAACCAACACTTCTAGATAGCTTCCAGGAGTACCTGTGCAGACCCGTAGGAGGAATCCTGGTATAAGTGTCAGAGTTCTAACGAGTGTTCTAGGAGTCCGTCCCCTTCTAGATTCAGAGTTTACCTTTACTGGGCCTTCATCGATGCAATCGATGAAGCTGGACTATTGCTTAGCCTTCAAAAACATATCATGCAGCAACCTTCAATTACTTCATAAGTCTCTTACCTTGGCAACTCCCTTTAGACAATTCAAGGAGTTCTATCATACGGCCACGGAGCATACTCTTTATAGCTTCCTTTACTCCTTATTAGTTGATCCTGGAGCAAGCAGGTTAAGTCATCATAGGAGGATCGTTTCATCAGTTCATCAAACTCGTGGATGTCGATTACTTGCACTGACGGTGGATTCTCTTGGAGCAGTTCCTCCGACACATAGTCTGGATCAACCTCAAGGATTGGAATCTCATCATCATCATCGGTGGAGGACTCGCGTTCACGACTCTTGGAAGTCACCTTACGGTATTGATTATATAGTCTAGCATAGTAACCAACATCATCCTCTTCCTCCTCTTTTGAATCACCTTTACCTCGTCCAAGATAGTTAACTACTGAGCCCATACTTGTGGACTCCTCATTATATCCTTGACAGTCTCTCCAGCTGGAAGCTTTCCCTTTATATAATCCACTGCCCTATGAAGAATTGATGTAGTTGACTTACCATCAGATTCAGAACTCCTTTTGAAGTTAAGAATCTCAACATTGGCTTTAGCAGCATGCTCCCGGATCAATTGAAAGAATGGGTTGTCCTTCTCAGCGATGTTAGCAACATCCCGTGATAGTTGACGTAGAATACTTCTGGTATCCTCGTAAGCTTCCTTTGGTAAGCTCATCACCTCCTTATACTTATTAGCCAGATCGATGATTGCTTTGTCTGGACGTGAAGATGTTGACCTGGGAGTCTTAGTTGATCTCCTTGCCAGAATATTGGTTTTAGTTGCTCTTGAGAACGCTCTTACTTTCTTGACCATGGCTTTTACTTAAGGAATTTATCAAGTACTTCCCTTGAAGATCATCCAACAGGAAGTAGACCCCGTAGGGAAAAAGATCATCTTTGGATAGTAATACCCTGAAATTTTTAATTTGTTTATGTATACATTTATATAAAACATTATAAGTGGAATATTTGGATAAACATCATCATATATTCTATGATATGAAAAATTTGTAGGGTTTAAAGAAAAATTATATATGTAAACAAAATTGATATTTTCCCAATGAACTACGTTATTTCTTACATTATTACTTTTATATATATTTATTATGTAATGTATAATAATATTAATTAATAATATAATATATAAACTGTATTGATTAAATATTTAATAAAAGTGTATAACGTAAATAACAGGAATTATGCTACTTGTATTTCTCTATTTTATAGTAGTAATATTAGTAATAATTTACTTTATTCAAGCAATCAAAGAGTTGATTTTATATCATACTAAATCCATTTTTATATCAGAATATTATCAGTTTTTGCGTGATAAGTATGTATAACATTACCCCCTATCGCATCAAAAGAGTTGTGTATTTATTCAATTGCTGTATGTTAGAGAAGTAACATTTTAACTACTTCAAAATGTATTGGAAAACGTGATTAAAATAAAATATTCAGATTATTGCATATGGTAAAAGCCATAGTCAATTCAGATTCTGTCAACAAAGATCTATGTAAATTAATAACCTTCAAGGCAGTCAGTCAGTACCACAATATTAGACTCACCAGATTTTAGAAGGTTTTGCTTCAAGCTAGGATATAGTATACCTCTAAGAGAGTTTTATAATGCTTATTTATTTTCAGAAACTGAGAAAGTAAGAGACTTATTGAAGACTAATCATTAATATCCAGAAATAGAGATTTATTATTATAATTACATTTATATTTGTTTTTTAGAGATAGTAATCAATATAAATTAATCATCAAAATAACAAGTTGTTTATAAATATGTTAAATATCACTATTGAGTAGTTTGTAGATGAATTATAATATATCAGAATAGATTTTTATACAATTTCAACCAATCTTAGTCATAACTATGGTAATTAAAGTAAAACAAGAAGCAGAAATAATATTTTATATAGTATGATAGTTTGTATTAATGTTACTCAGTATGTAATTAAAATAGATTTTAACAAAATAATGCTTGAGGTTTGACAGACCAACGGTCAAAGCTAGATTAAAGGTTTTACCTATAACCTATAGGTTACCTATTTATACAACCCTGATAATAATGATAAAAGTATATAAAAACCAAGTGTTGTATCATAAGTTCTATATTACAAGTACTTTATTTATATTATTTTGATGTACAGTATTTTTCAATAACAATTAAATCCTTCTCACTCAACTTTTCCAAACCAAAGTTTTGTAACGAATATTTTCACATAAGAAGTTTTCTTTGTCATTCAATAATGCCGAGCTTCAAGCCTTAATCATTATTGATTTTCGCGCCAACTCCTTTTCAGCTGCTGAATTACTCGTTACTGAAATATTTAGACATAACTGGTATAAAGCCAGAGAGACTTAGAAAGATAATCCGAAAGTTACAAAAAGGAGAAGAAATCGATAGTGGCGCTTTCTTATTTAGACCATAGTGGCGCTTTTTTCATACTATTTGTACAGAAATGATTCATAATATATATCTGCAACATCTTCGTGGTATTTCTATATTATTCATTTTTCTATTTCATTGTTCAAAACTTCAGAATGGATATTTAAGTGTAAGTATTTTTTTACAAATTTCTGGATATATTAACACACTTATATCTGTTAATAGAAAATTCATCACATTTAATTTTTACTATAAAAGAATTATAAGTATCTGCCCTCAATTATTTTCTACAGTCATTTTGATATTATTATTTACTATAAACGAAAGTTATAATAGAGTTAAAAGTTTATATACAGAAATTATTGCAGTAATAAAAATTAGTGGTAATATCTATTTTTACAGAAAAGAAATTGATTACTTTAGTCAGTATGATAATCCATCATATGTATTACATTTGTGGTATATTTCATTACAACAACAAATATATATTTTCTATCCCATCCTTTTTTTATGTTTTTTGTATTACAAAAGAATACTATATATTATAGGTGTGATAAGTATATTTGTATTTTCTTTTAATATATCAAAGAACTCTGCTTTTTCATACTATATAATTATATGTAGAATATATGAGTATATTCTGGGGATTGTTTCTAATGCAGATTTTATATCTATCTATTATCCTAATATTATTCAATTATGTAATATATATTTAATAATCATAATTCAGTCTGTGAATATTCATATTCAAAAAATATTCAAGTTTGTAATAATAAATGTAGCAGCATGGTATTTACTTAGAGTTATTCATATGAATCTTCTTGACAAATATTTCATTCTTAACAATCATATTTTATATATACTTGGAAATCTATCATATGAAATATATCTTATTCATTATCCTTTCTTTCAATTACGATACAATCTTAATTATGTCAACTTCTTAATATACTTATTCATTTTATCATATCTCCTTTCAAAGATGAAGAAGTTAAATAAGAAATTTCTGTTCTTTTATTCAATTATTTCACCTTTGATTGTAATATTGTACATAATAAAGAAAGAAAAATACTATTATCTGAAATATAAAAATGTAATTATTGCACCAAAAATTGATCCAATGAGAGAATACTTAATTGTATATGAGTTAATTAAAAAATATTATCCTATTAAGAGTAAAACAATTAAATGCTTATTGTTATTAGGTGATTCACATTTAGAACAATGGTTTCCTTCAATTATTCGTATTGCAAAAACAAAAAAATATGGAATTATAAGAAATATTTTCATGCAAATTATATAGAGAATATAAATCTATTTAAAAGAGTAGAAGTATTTGCTCAAATAGCCAAAAGTTATTATACAATTATTATATCATCCTTTTTTATGTCTAATTCATGGATTGTAAATATTACTATTTTAAATGTCCATTTCGTAAATTTATTTCTTTGATATCAAATTTTACATCCCATATATATATTATTGATGATATTCCTTTTCTATATATGAATCCATTAAACTGTATATACTCATCATCAGATAAAAATAAATGTTATGCATTACTTGGAATTAATTCATCAGTTACATCATTACCCTTTATTAACAACAAAAAAGTAAAATATTGCAACATGAATAAATACATTTGTATTAACAAAAGAATACAATTTGTATTAAATGGAATTATAGTATATAAAGATAGTAATCATCTTACCTTATCTTTTTCTGATACATTGACAGATTATGTTATAAATTGTTTAAACACAAAAATTTTTGACGATGTACGGAGGCTAAAATAAAAATAGCCGTTTCGTAATCTTCAAAATATAATACTATAATAATATTCAAAATATAGTCATTAGATAAATTTATGCAAAA
This sequence comes from Proteromonas lacertae, assembly GCA_002245135.1. NCBI lineage: Eukaryota > Bigyra > Opalinata > Proteromonadidae > Proteromonas > Proteromonas lacertae. Next base: position 48,233 of record NGBS01000880.1, on the reverse strand, counting down.
TGATTTTGAATCAGCTGGTATTAGTCTTGTATGACGACAATGCCCATCTTAAATATCAATTGTGCAATGTATATCATTAGAAATTACATCATGAAATCTTAACGCAATTACATTCTTTGTAGATGTTATATATTTAGTCATCTTCATTGTTTCTTTACATGATAAGGTTTTCGTAAACATATAAAAGTCATCAATATATGGTAAATTATAATAAGACTCTCTTCTTATCTTATATTAGATTTCCTAATATTTAAAAACATTCCTCTTAATATTCTAATGACTTTATATCTTTCATCTTTTACAGCTATGTAAATTAACAACTTGTTATTAAGTAGTACTAAAAAAGATGGAGGTGTATTATGTTTTCTTTCATCACTTAAAAATGATTTGTTTTTATCTATTCTATTTATGTATTTTAACATATAAATAGAAACAAATGAGAATAGAAAAATCATAAGTATCTATTTTGTCATTTAAGAGAATAATGAACTAAAATCCTTAATTAATTTTATATGTTTTATTTCTTCTAACTTAAATCCTCAATAAGTAAAAATTCAGTAATCCTAATTTTCTCTATTAATTCATTTTAGTCACTATAATTTTATACACAACAGTATAAAAGTAACATTTTTTCATCAAAATAAGCAAGAATATGCATTTAGTTTGTTATAAAATTGTCTGGCAAACAAACAACCTGCTCTTACAAAGTATGTAGATTATTAATTTGGTCTTATTATTCAACATATTTTAAACAAATACATATTAATCACTGCTTATTCTTCAAAGCTAATAATTATTATGAAACTTATATATATATCTTTCTCTTCAAAATATTTTTTATAATTTAGTTAGCGATTTTTTGCTTCTATCTGACAATGATTTCTAAATAATGATTTCTAAAAGAAAATAGTTCACCTTTCTTTCATTGGTGGTATGTTTCTGTTATATTTCAACTCTATTTTAATATAGCATCTGATGTGAAATATAGTCACTTTAGTATTGAGCTAAGTTCGACATATTTTACACTTAGATATATATATTTTTCATTTTTATTGAAAATATAATTACATCAGATTATATGGATTATCAAGATGTAGTAAATTTAATAATAAAACAGAAGAATATAATTATCAGTTTTGGTTCATAACTTATATTTTAAATAACTTAAGTAAAAGAATACAGGAGATAGAAAAATAAAAAAGTATTCTTGAATATATAAATATTTATTTAGATGATTCTTTTAAGAAATGATAGCTGAAAGGATAGGGGGAAAAAACTACCTATAACATATAATGAATAAATATAATAAATATATAGGTAGTAAGAATGAAATGTCAAAATTATATACTAAATTTTACATTATTAACAGTTATGATATGTATATAAGAATAATTACTAAATAATTACACTGTTTAGATTTATTAATCAACTAATCACCTTGTAGAAATAATTTAAGCATGCACTTTGTAGAAATATTACAATTTCATAAAATAAATTGAAATATTATTTAACATTCTTTTACTTTCTTTTATGTATTTATAATTTATTTATTCACAGTTGTAGATATAATAATTATTTTGAAAATATAGATCATAAAATAAAACAGGAACTACAAATTTATAAAAAATGTATATCAATAAGTGGAGATTTATCTTGCGGTAGAAATAAAACCAAATATAAGATTCCATCAATTATATTATCGCAACATCAATCATATATAAAAAAATCTATGTTATTATTATGTAGTAAGTATAATGAAATAGAATGCTGTAACACAAATATTTTTATAGGTGTATTAACAAGACCAGAATTAATATATGAAAGAATGATAATAAGAAGAGTAATGTATTTAATAAATAATAAAAAATATTCTTTCATTACAGGTAAAACAAATGATAATAACATATCTAACTTAATGGAAAAAGAAATAGAATTATATCACGATATTATAATATTTGATATTCTATCAAATTACTATAATTGTTCGTTAATTATGTCATGCTTTTATTTATTTACATACCGTAAATGCGTAAACGTTAAATGGATTATGAAACTTGATATTGACACATATTTTAATATAACAATGATATTAAATATTATAAATGCTGTTAATAGTAATGTATCAGTAATAGGCGCAATTCAAAAATATCCTAAGATACCTTGCTCAATGAATGCAAAATGGTCAGTTATATGCATTAATAAAACAACTTCTTTCATCAGTTACCCTGCTTATCCATATGGACCAGGTTTTCTTTTTAAATCAGCATCACTGAGATGTATAGCTTCATTTATTAAACATGAAAAGAGATTAATTTGGATTGAAGATGCTATGTTTGGAGACATAATGAAATATTGTAAATTAAAATATCTTGATATATTCAAATATTCAGAAATTACTTATAAAAGAAAAACCAATTTAATAGATATTCGTAACAAAGTTTTTGTTCATGGATTACATCCAATTGAAATACTAATAAACACTCTACAATAATGAAATAATATAAATAATAACTAACATATTCACTATTTGAAATAACTTATTCACACTTTTCTCTGAAATATCCATGCCAGCAAATATCATGTAACTTACGTTTTAAAGAAATACACTTTTCTCGTCTATGATAATATTTGTTTATTTTTTGAAAATTTATATTAAATCTTTTATAAACTACAGCCATATTCATATCTTCTCTATAAATAATTTTTCTCATTATTTTAAGCTCTTTATAAAAATGTGCCATATAATTAGTGTGAGTTATCACAAAACCACCTGCTACAAAATTTGGAAAGAATTCATTTGGGTAGAGAAAAATAGGTAAATATACAGAATAGGTCCTATTTCTGGAAACTTTCATCTTTGGATAGTAATACCCTGAAATTTTTAATTTGTTTATATATATGTTTATATACAACATTATAAGTGGAATATTTGGATAAATATCATCATCATTTTTTATAATATAATCTGAATGTAGATTATTTAGTGCGTAGTATTTATATATATTGGCTGTTAGAATAGTCAAATTGTAATAACTGTCTATAATATCAATTCCAATTATATCATTTTTACTTTCTTTGTTAATTGAATTTAAATATCCTTTTGTAGCTATAACAAAATAATATATGCAAGATATTTGTAAGCACAACTGAATCCATGTTTTTTTTAGATTATATCTTATATAATTATGATTAACTGACGATATAATGAAAATAGTAATTCTATGATATGAAAAATTTGTAGGGTTTAAAGAAAAATTATATATGTAAACAAAATTGATATTTTCCCAATGAACTACGTTATTTCTTACATTATTACTTTTATATATATTTATTATGTAATGTATAATAATATTAATTAATAATATAATATATAAACTGTATTGATTAAATATTTAATAAAAGTGTATAACGTAAGTAACAGGAATTATGCTACTTGTATTTCTCTATTTTATAGTAGTAATATTAGTAATAATTTACTTTATTCAAGCAATCAAAGAGTTGATTTTATATCATACTAAATCCATTTTTATATCAGAATATTATCAGTTTTTGCGTGATAAGTATGTATATCTAAATTTTTCAAAAATAAAGCGTATGAATGATATTATTAAAATGAGAAAAAAATCTAAATTTAGAAAAATAGGATATGGTGGACATCCAAATAACTATTTGTTTTGTTATCCTTTAGATAATTCTATATTAATTTCTCCGACAATAGATAATCATTTTATATATTTGCTGATTGTTATACATTCCAGACCAGAGGAATTTTATGAAAGATTTTTATCACGAAAAAGTCATTTTAAGTCTAAAGAATATAAATTGGTGTATATTACATCTAAAAGTATTTCAAATGAAGTTAATAATAAGTTGAGGTATGAATCATATTTATATAAAGACATATTGCAATTTAATGAAAAATCTTCTTATTTTAATCTTAGCATTCAAACTGTACATATGATATTATGGTCAGCAAACTGTAATTATAAATATTTGCTAAAAACTGATATAGATGTATTTATCAACATTTCTTTGATTGTTAAATGGTTGAATAATATAAAAATAAGTAGCTCTAATTATGCTATAGGTAAAATATCAAAAACACATGTGTTAAGAAATAGAAAGTATAGCCATTATGTTCCATATGACATTATAAAAGAGAGTTTATATCCGCCTTATTTGCAAGGTGTAGGATATATTATACCTCTTAATACCATTAAATTGTTAAGTAAATCTATAGAATATGTAAATCCCAAGATTTGGATTGAAGATGTTTTTATGGGATATTTATACAAGTATAATAACATATCAATAATTGACATATCTCAATATATTATAAGAGATCTTCCTAAAAATTTATCTATTTTACTAAATAATATACATAAATATATGTTAATTCATGGATTTAATCCTTTTGAAATATTTCTTTTAAATAATCTTAATAATTATAAAAGTATATAAAAACCAAATGTTGTATCATAAGTTCTATATTACAAGTATTTTATTTATATTATTTTTATTTTTATCATCTTTATTAAAAATGAAATTTTTAATAATAGTTCCTGCTGATTTATATTATTTTGATGTAGTGAGAAATTTTTATATTTCTGTAATTAAATACTATAATATTCAAAATTTTAAAGTAATTGCAACATCATCCAAAATGTATGAAAAATGTAGAAGGTATAATTTGCCAGTTGAAATTTCTCCCAAATTAGTTGAAGAGAATGTATATGGAAATAAAATTCATACAATTGGATTTGCTAAAAAAATGAGACTAAAACATCCTATTTTTATGAAATATATAAAACAAACAAATTATTTATTAGCACTAGATGCTGATATATACTTCTTCAAAAATCCTAATGAACTATTAAAGTATTTCAGTTCTTCAATCGATTTAATATTAGCATGTGATAGCGTTATATGTAATGTTTTAAATTATGGATTAGTGTATATATAATTTATATTATGAATAAATATAGACTACTAAAGAGAAGCAAGTTTACTATTAATTATTTAAATGATTTGATCTCAATTGAAAATAATTGCACATCATATGAATGGAGCTATTCTGAACAAAGTTTAGCAAATAGGTATATGAAATCTATTAATTTTTCTCATGTAAAATCATTGAATATAGATATTATTATGGATGGATATAACTTCTTCAATAGAATTAATTTCTTATATAATAGATCTTCAAATGTCTTAAATCTAATAGGGTTTCATAATGATTATACTTTTGGTATTGTGGCTAAAATGTATAGGATGAAAGAATTAGGAATATATGCTTTAGATAATAATGGTTATTATTCATCAACATCAATTAATTATTTATACTACAGTAAAAGATACTTCTATTTAAATACCTCAAATATAACAAATGTATTATCAACATTGATATATATTAGCAAAAAATTGAACAGAAGTATTATTTTTCCTCGTTTTCCATGTAATGGTGATACATATTGCACTTTTGTGAGATTGTATAATTTGGAATACTTTGAAAAGAAATGTGGAAAGAATTATAGAGAAAATTCATTTTTGCATTCCAATAAAATTCCTTCAAATATGATTAAACAATCTTTACATGTTGATATAATTAATAATGAAGGTGATATACTTGATCTTATCAATATAAATACTCAACTAATAATTATTCATGAATTGAAATTTATTAACAAAGGATATGTATTTTGTCTTAGAAATGATAATTGGTGGCAAAGACAATTTAAATGATCGAATATCTATTTATTACCTATTTTAGTTATAATATGAAAATAGTGATTATAATTCTAATACTTCCATATTGTTGTGCACAGTTTGTTAGAGTAGGCTGTTTGTTTACCAAACATTTTTAAAACAAATTATATGTATATTATTACTTATTTAAATGAAAAATTGTTTCTTTTATACTTACTTTGTCATATAACATATATCTGCAATATATACTTTTGTTACAGATTCTTGTAATTAAATGTTGCTAAATTTCATAATACTTGTACAGACATCAAGTATGACATTTCTGTAACGACTCTTTCCAAAGAACAAATTCTCTTTAAATGTGTATTCAACAAAGAATATGTTTTTTGGAAAGAGTCGTTACATAAATGCCAAACTTGATGACTCGTAAAACTAATATGATCTTCAAGGCCCTTACAAGGTTACCAAGATGAATCGCAGAGTCAGATTATATAAAAACAATTATTGGTATTTTATTGCCTAAACCACAAATAATAATGTAATTATATATATAAATGAATAATATAAGTAATAAAATATAAAGTATAATTAATTTTTCTAAATATCAATTAAGAGACAGTATGTGTTGAATATAATCCATCCCAAATGGTGTATAGTTATATAAATATTGTTGCAATGGCATTATGTGTAATTTCCATATTTTTTCTTCATTATTATCTAATCTGGGAAGATGAATGTCAATGATGCTAGACTTATTTATTAAAGAAATATTCTTTGGCCATCTACACCTATCAATTCTAGTATTGTTCCAATTTCTAATATGAAATATGACATTTGAACTGTATTTTTTCCAATCCTTGATTTTATCTCGCAAATACACTTCATCAATATAATCAAAACTTTCAAAATATTTTTTACCTTTACTAAATTGATTTTTCATTACGTTTTCTAAAATTACTTTTATATTATTATACTTAATATCGTCGTTTAATATGTCTTTCCATATGAATTTATTAGCAATCATATAACAGATTGTCCATCTTCCTTTGCTATTTCCATAGCCATAACCTTTTTCATTTTGCGATTTGATAGTGAATTTATTATAATTGAAATCAGAAAAAAATGATTTAGATACAGGAATCATATCAGCATCAGATAATATCAAATAATCATTCATTTTAACTCTATTACTAATTATAAAGCCATATATTCTAGATAACTTTGAAGCATAATTTAAAGACATAGACATATTAAACTTTTCTAAAATTACTTCATTTCCTAAACTTTTTAGTATATTAGATATATATATTATTTTGTTGTTTATACAATGATAAAGAATTATTACTATAGCAGTATAACCGTTCATATTCCATGATTTTACTACAATAGGTAAATAGAAAATATAAGACAACGTTGCTGCTGATAGCTCCACATATAAATTACATTTATATGCAATAAAATGAATATATAGTGAAAAATATGCCAACAAAATCCATATATATAACATATACAATTCTTTTGTATCAGATTAATATATTATTAAATGTAATTATGTATGGATTTATATTAAATGTATTGTGTATGATTTTATTTATTCTACTCTATTTTTCGTATAAAAATTCAACACTAAAGAAAAGGAAAATTGTTAAATCTAGCTTTATATCAAAAACTTATTATCAAATGTGGTATGAATTAGCTAATCAGATAGTGGATGAAAAGAGTAATATTTCTGTCAGTAGGTTTGGAGATGGAGAATATATGATAATGGCTGGTATAAAAGTGGATGGAATTGATAACTTCCAATATAAAGGAGGTGAATGTAAAATAAAAGAAGAGCTATATAAATCCCTAAAATGTCCTAAGAATGGAAACTGCTATTATGGAGTATATTATAGATACTTATATCAGTTCTTAAGGTGGAGTAATCAACCTTCAAATTATTTTACAACATCAAATATATTTGTTAATAAAAATTATCCCAAAACAAAGCTGCTATTTGAATCTTTAACACATGATGAAGAGAATAGCATAATCCTATTCTGTAATGAAGACGCAAAATACACTTCATTTGCAAAATCTGTTTATTATTTTCCAAAGTCTATTGTATCATATTATGAAAGTAATTATGATAAAGTAATAAAAAATGTAACTCTAATAGCTAAAAAATATAATAATTACATGTTTATGTTTTCAATAGGACCATTAGCTCCTGTGTTAATATGGCATATGAAAAATGCAAATATAAAAAATAGATATATTGATTTTGGATCAAGCTTAGACGAATTAATAAAAGGTAAAACAAATAGGGATTATGTTAATTCTAATTCCACCAATAGTCAATTGATAGATAAAACATGGAGAGTTGATCATAACAAAATTTCTTTTATTATTTAAGTATAATAATACTAAATATTTATATTAAGCATTTTTTAATCTTGTTTATATTATGATACAATATGACAGTATTTCTTTGAGATAATCGATTATATTATCATAGAAATAGTTGTAACAAAATAAAAAATAAATATAATAGAAATATTAATATCACAATAACATAACATCCTTATGTTAGATGAAATAATATTTTTGAATATGATTTAGCAAAAGAGATAGGTTTTATATTTATAAATTCAAGAATAATTGATTCAAAAGAAGGATTGAGACAATACTATAAGTTCAATAATCGTTATTGAGTTATTAATGAATTATAGTTTTTTATATGACAGTAAAACATGCCTATATCCTAAATTTTCAATAATTCTGTTAATTTATACAGATTTATCATATAATCTAATTCCATCTATATAATAGCTAGATAAAATATAATAAAAGAATATTGATATACTTAATATTAATAAATTTTTTATTGTTACTTTTAAAGATATGAATATTCATTTGATGATCTCTCTAAGCTATCTATACATAATACAAACAATTCTTTAAATAATCTTCTTCAACTATAAATGTTGTATTATAAATGTATTTCTTTCTTATTTTTCCAATAATATTAGGGTCAGAATCTAATAGCAAAGGAACTTTATATGTTTGTCTTATCAAATTTATAGCAAATGCTCTGTCTTCGTGAATAACTTTTCCACCTAAATGTAAAGGTTCGTGCTTATTTGCGTTTTGTGTTTTATCTGAACAAGCACAAAAATCAGGTTTAATTGGAATAACGCTTGAGGGACACATTGGCTTTTTTGTGGTTATATTATAATATACCTTTAATACTGCACTTATCCAAAAATCTTCTGATGTATGAATTGTAGGAGGAGGATACTTCCACACATTTCTAATCCATTTTATTTTACCTGCCCACATATGTCCACCAAAATCATATTCTATATCTTCATTATAAGTGACAGGTAAATTAACTTTCCATATATTTTCTACTGTTAGTTCTTTAGATTTACTTGATATCAATCTACCCATTCTTACAGCTAGTGATCCTGAATCTACTACTCTTATCATATTTTCAAAATATTTGCTACCCCACATCACATCATCATCAATTATTATAAAATAAGAATTTTCTGTAGTATAAGATACTAAAGGACCTAAAAATCTACCATAAAAACCAGTTTCTATAGTAGAATGAATAAAAGTGACATCAAAATTATGTTTCATTTTCCAGCAATGTAAAGCAACTGATATGTTATTATATATTCCACTTTGAAATACGATTATATGTATGTTGTAATTATACACAATTGATTGCTTTAGTATTAAATTTAATTGTTTTAATAAATTATTTCTCATAAATACTGTAAGCACGACATAAACATGTTTAAATGGATATTTACTTCTCACATTTATTATTTTGTAGACAATAAAAAGTATAATAATTATAAACATATAAGTAATAATTAGTTTCATACAGTATTTTTCAATTTGGTTGAAAAAACATCTCATTATAACTTTCAAAAAATAGACAAATCTCAAGCTTTTCTGCATTCAGTTCGTAATATTTATTATAATAGATGAATAATGTCGTTATGATTTTATAAACAACAATGCTAACTCTACACTATATAGATGTTTATAAAATCATTATTAATAGAAATAGTATATAAAATAATTATTAATATGTATTTTTTATATTTTGAGTGAAAAGAAAAATATATTAAATTGTTATTTGAAAGTTGTAATTTGTTTTTTGAAATTCTTATAAGTATTATGAAAGTTTTATCAACCAAACTAAAAAATACTGCATCAAAGAAACATTTACCAAATCTCATGACTATTACTAATTCTACATACTAATTCTAATTAAAACAACTCCATTAAATTAGGTTTTATATATGTATTGCTTTTGTAATTATCTTCTTTTTAATGAAATTTTAGGTTTGTAGCAATAATCACTATTCTTACATCTAATTGCAACGCATTTCATTTTATATTTTGGTTTATTAAATACAATCCTATTTCCTTTATCGTAGAATATGTTGCTATACATGCATGTTCTATTATAATCTAATCCAATACATTTGACATTTGATATATACTTATAATTTAAATTTGTATATGTTATTCTTCATTGTAATGTGTTAAATAGTATTTCAATTGGATGTAATCCATGAATAAACACTTTGTTACGAAGATCTTTTAAATTATTCTTAATTGTTGAGTGTAAATTAGTTTTTGGTACGGGTTATACTGGAGGAAGCGGTGAATTTAAATTTCTTTATATATTTTAGTGTATGAGTATTTTTATGGGTTAAAATTTTTTCTTTTGTTTTTTGTATATAATTTCATTTAACTCTTTCTTATTGTTTTTTATCAATCATAATTTCAAAAAAATGTCAAGAATTTGGATCGAGAATGTTAATATAGAAGATAGAAGTAAAAGTGAGGATGAAGACTTTGAAAGAATCTATGCAATCATTGAAAGTGAAGTAGCTAGAATAGTAGCTGAGCCACCTCCAGTAGTAATGTGGTATACATCTGATACAGCTGATGAGGATGACAGAAAGTATGAAGAATGGCGTGCAAATCATAAACCAACCAGCGTAGCACAAGCAACCATACGCCCTAGAAAATGGGTTGATCCTGAAGAAGAGAGTAGAAAAACCAAGATGTTAAAGCGTTATGGTATTGATGAAAAGAACATCATTGAAGAAAGACTAAGATTTCATAACTAATTTTTAAATCATTGGTTTTAATTGAATTTTGTTTTTTGATTGGCTGAATAGAAATAAACATAATATTACATAATTCTTTTCATTCATAAAATTCTTGCGATTTTTGAAATAATCTACATAAATTAAAATGAGTGATTTACAAAACGAATTGGATGCTAATATTGAAAAACACTTACAAGAAGGTGAAATGTATGAGAATGATATGTCTGAAGTAAAATCATTAATTATTAAAGTATTTAAGGATATGTTGGATGGTATGTATTCTGTGATTGAAGAGTATGAAGATGATCCAGAATGGAGTGAACAACCAGGTGATGATATTGATATAACAATGGAAGAAGAAGAAGTGAAGGAAGAAAAACAAAGCGAATCTAAACCTAAAAAAAGAAAGGATATAACAAAGTCAGATTCAGATTCACAAGTATGTAGTACTTGTGGTAAGAAGAAAGCTAATGATGAATTTGGTTATAAGAGTGAAGGTGTATTCTATAAATCTTGTACAGAGTGTAGAAATAAGAAGAAGAGAAGATATGAAGAAGTAAAGAAAGGAAGTGATAATAGTGGAGAAGATAAGAAGCGTAAAGTAGAGAATAGTTCCACTGCCGAGGGTCGACCAAAGGTAGATATTGCTAAAGTAGAAACATCTACAAGTTCTATCCCGGGGGTAGCTACAGTAGATCTAACTACATCACCTACTTGTATAATTAATTAACTTTGGGTTTAAAATTCATTTTTATATTTCTATGCGTTTTTATATATAAATAATTTCACATAATATGCCATATAATACATCTTTAGTTATGTTAGGTGACATGAATGATACTTTAAATGGTTTGAAACAAGAACTGTATATTTTATTAGGTTGTGTAGTTTTATAGGTTCTTTATAAATGCAAGTGAATATGTGCATGGTGTTATCATAAAGCCTGTCCTCCAGAATTAAGTGAAATATTAGCTGAGCCAGAACCTGCTGTTTAATTAGCATTAAGAAAATCTACTATTGTTTCTGCTATTCCTTTTACTTTAACACCTGAAAATAGTAGAATAAATTCTAGAAATGTTAGTGATAATGAAGATGAAGAACCATTAGAAACAGAAATAGAAATTATTCCTATTAATAAACTTGAGATTGAAATTCAAAAACCATTCAAAAACCCTAATTATATATAATCTTTTTGTACCCCCTTAAAAACCATGGTTTTTTTACATTTTTCATTTTTTTAGAGGAAGTAAATACTTTTATTATACGAAAGTATAATACAATATAGTGCTTTTATATGCGTATTTAAAAATGTGTTAAGATTCAAAAACAAACAAAAAGACAAAAAAATATAAAGAAAAACTCGAGCCATATGCTCGAAGCAACAACATTTTGAAGCTACTATTATCTGCATTCACCCACTCTTGAGGAAGTGAGTGACCTAACTTCTCTCTGTTATAATCAAAGTTAATGAAATCTCTACTATTCTGTGTTGCTATTTCATTCAGCTCTCTATATTTATCTTCATTAATCCATGTATGCGGTTCTTTATCTATATCTATAGCACTATTCATCAGTTCTTGATTTTTTGGATCTAATGCCCATCTATAAAATTTTGATCTTTCTAATATCTCTTGATCATCCATATATCTTTGTGCCTTTTGATTATTCAATGCAATATATTCTTTTACTTTTTCAGCTCGATTCGGATCAAAATTATATGGATCTGAATATTGATTGATCTTGCTTACTCCATCAACTAATTCATTTTGCAAATACTCCTGCTGTAATAATAGTTTGTTATAATATTCTATTGCATCTTTATCATTACCTGTTAATTTATCACCTGCAGTAGTTGCAGGTATTGAAGTTGTAACATTAGAACTGGCCCCAGTTGTAACATTCGATGCTTGTATATTTGGTTGAAATGTTTTTCTGATTTATTTTCTTTCTTTTGAATCTTGGAGTTTTAGATGTACTGTACTTTCTTTTTGTGGATACCACCTTTAACAACTTGTTGTCATCATCATTATAATCATCATCATCCAGATTATCAAACAACGATGCTATAGAGACTTTACTACTTACTATACTTTCAGCAGTACTTCTGTAAACTATATCTCCTTTCGAATTCTTGTTTTCTTCTTTTTCGCATTTTGCTAAATCGTTGTCACCGAAATGTATGATATACATACAAGTCAGTTCTATCATATCCTCCATTGCATGGTCAAGCATACGATCATACTATTGATTCAAAATTGAAATATATATTAAATGAATATACGATGCTTTTGTCCAGATCCTCTTTATACATGATATTGCATAGCAGGACAGACATCAACACTCTGGACATTTTTAATCTTTCATGTCGAGCATCAATCTTTTCAATTTCTGTGAATCTTTTGTACCATGTACTGAAACGCCTTATACTGAAGTTACCATTCCAGCTATAGACATATAATAATATAATATACCTATAACGTTGCAAATCTTTCTCATGTTCTACAATCGTTTTAAAATTCTCACATAAAATTTTATATATGCTCGGATTTGGATCATTAATGAAGCTGTTTTTGTATAGTATCTTCCAGTTGCTCATAATAAGTGAATTGAAAGGGAAATAACGTTGAACAATGAACAAATGTTATTTGTATATATTTTTTTAAATGTTGCTATAAAGACATATAACTCTATTAATTTAGATAATAATCATAATGAAATGAATTTCATTATTACTTTTGTTTTTTGTTTTTGGACCATATGTTTAGCACTAATAGTTACGATCCACATTTATACAGCTCATATAGCAACCAGAACCCATATCCTGTCAAACCGTTACCTACAAATGGTAACTTATCACTTGCAACATATATTAACCATAGAGCACCGAATATTACACATCCAACAAGAGAGGCTTCGTATGAAGACCAAATGTCAAACCAAATTGCCTAATATCGATCACGCTTAGATGAGCTATATAAAAAATATTATTACCTTAATGAAAATGAATTTGTCAAAATGACACAACATTTGTCTAGTATGAATGATATAGCTCCACCACCAGATGTAGTACGTGAATACTTAAGGAGACAACCTGGAAAACAAATTGTCGATTTCAAATATAAAAAAAATAATCCATTCGCAACTATCAAGAAGCCTGGGTACTTCCAAATGGATATTGTGTTTTTCTTACCTGATATGGAACATTTGTATTTTATCGAAATGAATTCAAGAAAAGTATGGGCAATATTTATGCCTAATAAATATGGTGATATTACATTGGATGCATTTCAGAAGTGGTATTATGAAACAGATGCCTATGGAAACAAAACACATAAAAATGTGGTAAGTATCCTATCAGATGCTGATGCTAGTTTTTCAAATATCAAGAAGTTATGTGATGCTGAAGGAATATCATATTTTCAAAAAGATGGTTCTGAGCATAAAATAGAGTCATTATTGGATAGATCAGTGAGTGTGATAAAAAGATTGTTGTACAAACACTTAGTGGATCTGGGATATGATGCACCTACATATATGGCAGATATTGATCACAATGATAAGCACATTATACCAGATATGAATTATAAATTAAAACTAGATAGTATAATACAGGAAGTGATAGATGACTATAACAACAAGCCATTACCAGGAATTAAAGGATATACCCCAAATGAGGTATTCCATAGTCCAGAATTACAAAAACAAATATTACAAAAATCAATTAACTACAACTTAAAGAATTATGAAAAATTGGACCATACTGGTCAAAATTTCGAAGTAGGTGATTTGGTGAGATTCAAAGAGAGAAGACGTAAAATGGATAAGAACATATACTGGTCAGACAATGTATATAAGATAATCAAGAAAAATCGATATTCATACAATTTAGGTGATATCAATGGGAATACATTCAAGGTTTTTCATTAATTCGATTCAAACACTATGAGTTGCAGTTAGTGAGAAAAGATGATGCACCAACCACATGGTTTAGAAAAATACTGGAGAGACCCAAGAGAAAGAAGGGAGACAAATCAATATTGTAACGAATAAATTTTTATTATGCTATATATTGTATATGTTGTTTTTTTATTATTTCCATTACCTATTCCAAAGTAACTCATAGCTTCACTGAGTTGTTTTGCTTGATCTAAATTACTCACTGCTCTACCAAAATTAGTGAGTGAACTTGGAATTGTTTGTTGTGAACGTTTCACGTAGTTATCCATTTTGATTGCATTCTTGTGTTGATATGGTGTGTTGGTTTTAACCAGTTTAATAAACCACCTGCATCTAGCAAACCAAAACAAGCAGTCAATGCACTGAATACTGTTCCTATACCTGCAACAGTTTGTAATGTACCTGTTGGATCAGCTGCAACAGCAGTTTTTGCCATTGATGGCATAGCTTTTGATAATTCACTGATACCTTTAACTGCTGCTGCAGCAGTTGTTGCATCACCTCCATTTGCAGCTGCAGCTACAGTTGCAGCTGTTTTTAATGTATCACCTACATTTTTTGCATCTATATTTCCTATATTAGAAAATTTGTAGAAGAATGGAACTAATTGAAATAAGTATCGAACATATGGATGAGTATTGAACATAAATGAAACACCAAAGTTATACAACTAGTCTACAGGTAACCATGATTTTTGAATTGCTTCAGGTAACATTGACTTAACTTTTTCTGAATTACCATAATACAAGTCAGTGATAGCAGGTAATCTACCACCTGACAGCATACGAATTATTTCATAGTAGTCGAAAATGAAGTACCACATTACATACAAGAACCCTGATGTTGGTAGTTTAGATTTTTACCATAACCAATAAGCTAAACATGTCATTACTATTGCACGAACATATTTCATTGCATGATCTACTTCAAACATTTGAGGAGTAACTCCACCTACCAAATATGATTTCATTGTATAGTATATTTGTGGAAATATCCTAAATACATTCTCTACACACAGGAACAAATTACCAGCAAAACCCATAAAATCAGATTCACGTAATGAATCAAGTGCTTTTTGAAACTGTGAATTTTCAAATTGTGCCCATGAACTACAAGCAGTTTTCACTAAACCATTAGCTATTTCATATTTTTGTCTTTTAATAGTCAGAACCAAAATTATAAAGTTTGGGCTCGTCCAATTTATTTTTTGTTTTTGTTACGTTTTTTTGTGGTGTTTCTGAACTTTTTTGGTATGTAAAAATACGTAAATTACATAAAAAATGGTAAATTAGTTAAAAAGCATAAGTAGTTAGTTTTAAATCTAAAAATAAGTGGCAATCAAGCCTTCAAACTCTTAACTATAAAATTTGAATTTTTTTAACGGTTTTACAAAAATAATATATTACAGGTAGTATTTTTATTTATCTACCTAAATAAGTAATAGTTAAAAAATCTATTCATCTATTTTTTACCTTTAACCTCTTGCTACTTCTTGAAAAGAATCAAAAAAACTTGTTGCAACAAAATAATATTCGTTTTGTTGCATCCCAAAAAACTAGCTGTTATAGTTTTTATTTATTAATTTTATCGGGGCAGAGCAATGAGTAATTCTATCTCTGTTGACCCTTCTCGGAATTCAGGTAGATAAAAATACACTACTTGGTCATATCCCTTTTTTAGCAAGTGTTGGATCATATTAAATATAAGTGTAGTCTTACCACTGTTTTTCTTAGCTAAAATAAATATGTTGCAGAAAGGCTCCTGGAAATAGTCATATCCAAGGACACTATCTTTGGAACGTTTTCCACATCCTTTGACTACTGTCTCAACAGGATTTATGACTATGTTGTTTATTTTTTCTAAATTAACTTTACTCATAACAAAAATAACAAAAACATAATTATAAGAAATATAGCTGTTGTGCGCCGTTTGTCATAGTTGGCCGTTTGTCTACCAGACACTTTTAAAACTAACTAAATGTATATTCTTACTTGTCTTGATGAAAAATTGTTACTTTTATACTAACTTTGTTGTATGACCTATATCTGCAGTATACTTTTTTGTTAATATAAATAGTTTGAATATTTGCGCCGTTTGTTTTCTAGAAATTTTTGAAACAAACTAAATGTATATTTAGCTAATATAGACTAAAATACATTAACTAAAATGATTAGAACAATTAAATGTTGATTATAAGACATTTAAATTGTAAAAAGAAAATATTGAATCAAGCCTCACTCAAGCCTATTTTTCACATTTCTTTTTTGTATAGAAAGATCTAATAATTATAATATTCTAGTTATTTCAGCTAATGTATTTTAGTCTATATTAGCTAAATATGCATTTAGTTTGTTTCAAAAATTTCTAGAAAACAAACGGCGCAAATATTCAAACTATTTATATTAACAAAAAAGTATACTGCAGATATAGGTCATACAACAAAGTTAGTATAAAAGTAACAATTTTTCATCAAGACAAGTAAGAATATACATTTAGTTAGTTTTAAAAGTGTCTGGTAGACAAATGGCCAACTATGACAAATGGTGTTCAACACAAGACAATACCATCATATACAAAATAGTAAATATACAACAGATTATCTTCACATGAAAGGTTGGAAACCTATCAGACATCCTCTGTTTACTCTATACTTAAATCCTATTGAAAAGGTCTTGACGGCTCTTAAACACAAGATTAGTGAAGATAATAAAAATATCAAAGATTTTGGTATCCTAGAAATCTACAAAAAAATTTGGATTGAAATAATGTCAAATTTAGCCAGCACACATAAATATGCTTTTGGATATCTTGAAGCATTTATGGCATGTCTTTACAAACAAAGTGACTTAGTTTTAGATAATGACATTAAATGAATTAGAATGATAACAAGTTAGCGTTTGAAATACTTCGCAAATTTTATAATTAAGGCTCGATCTTGACTTAATTTATTTTGTTATTAAAAAAGAGATATATAAATTTTCCATCTGCGATATCGTTCTTTCCAAATTCCCTAGCTATTTTGGATGCTATTTTATGATCCTTTGCCCAGTTAAATGCTTTGGAACCCCAATTTTTTAACTTACCCCAAAATGAACCACCCCTTCTTCCATAAACGCATCTACGTCTTCTACCACCTTTTGGCATTATGTTATTTCGAATGAAAATAAAGAAATACGATTAAAATAGAAAAAATAAAATTAGACTAGAAAACTCTAATCTTATTGTCAATATATCGATTATCGAGACTATTACTACTTTTACGTCTTTTACCAGAACCAGTCTTTTTCTTTGCTAACAAAAATTTAGGTATAGTACTTGGACCACCTTTTGTCCAATTCTTTTTTGGAATAGTACTTGGACCACCTAACATCTTAACAGCAAATGGATTAGCCATTCCACCATTTTTTAAATAGGGCATACTGCCTGGACCACCAGTAATTACATTTTTTAATTCCTTTGGTACTCTATTGAGACCTAATTTTTTAACTTTATTCCAAAAAGAACCAGCACCACTTATACCACCATCATAATTCCATTCTGCTTGTCCACCTCTTCTTCTACGTTTTCTACCATATCCTACATTGGATACAACATTACCTAAGGCTGGACCTACACCTGGGATTAAACTAGCTGCTGTTGATAAAATTTTTGTTTTCTTAAAGAAATTCTTTACTCCATCCCAGAACTTGCCTTTACCTATGATATACTTACGATATTTCGCTTTTGAACTTCTTTTAACCATAATTTGAAATAATTATATTTTTGAGTGATAATATAGTCAATAATATCAATATTGTCATTATAGCCGTTTTTAATATGTCAGCTGGTCCAATACCTCAAATAACTTTTAATAGTGGTGTTGCATATCAACAAGATGGTAAACACCCTCAATATCTACCACAACAACAACCGAATCAACAATCGCAACAATCGGTACAAAATGATCAACAAGCTCAAGTACTGAAAACACTCGAAACATTACCTCCAGAGGCACAACAGATGTTAAAGAGTATTAATCCATGGACATTCAAGGAAGCACAAGCTATATTAAATAAATTGGCAGATGAAGTGTTAATGGAGAGAAATCAAACACCAATACAACAACAACAGCCATACCCAGTACAGAATTTAACTCCTGTGCAATATGCTAGACAAAATATGACATTAATAGGTTAATAATTAACATAATATCAATATTTGAAATATATTCGTTTCATTTTATTATTTTTTGTATATTGTGTTCTATGGATTCAAACAACCATAATACCATACACGTTATAGGCATAGTGGGTAAATCAAATGATCAAGACCAAAAGAAAGAAAATTTAGAAGATAAGAAAATGCGATTCAGTCAAAAAAGAAAAAGAGAGAATGATTATTTAGATAATGTGTATAAGTACTTATATGGAGAAGCAGAATGTACTGACGATGACTCTGATGACTATGATCCTGAAGATGATCCAAATGCAAGTGATGTTGATAGTAATGGTAATTTAAAGGATTTCATTGCATATAGTGAAGATGAAAATGACGCTGAATCGAATATGGAGCAGGATGATTATGATAGCGATAATGATCAATGGTATGATGTATATGATATTCCTGAAATTGTGAATGACAATGATAATAAGATACACATCATCAAGAGAAAATTATTAAATGCTATATCTGAATCATTAGATGAATTAGTACCACAAAAAAAACATAAGCATTTGGTCAAGCCAAACATGCAATGTGACGATTCAAAAAACCTTGATAAAGAAGAAGATTTAGAAGATCTTTAAGTGTTAAGTGATTAAACGTAATTACTTTATTTTTTTTAATTAATTTTTTTTTTGCTTATCATGAACACTGTACCACCATTTCAACATACTGACTCACCTAAAAGTATTGTTAAACCTCTAGATTTCACTGAATTAGAAAGAGCATTGCCGATTGAAGATGCTGTAAAACCAGTATGTCTATTCAATGAGAAAGATGTAAAGAAAATGGATGTGCATACATATAAAGCTAATTTAGATGTTTTGGAGCATAGTGAGAGAGCAATATGTGATTGTGAGGGACATGCTGGTTTAGCATTACCAATTGGTGAAGAGAGTTTACCACGTGTGAGATTCAATATAACTCAAATTCAGCATATTTTAGAAATTTTTAAAGAATCTCTAACTCATTATAGAATTCAAACAAGATTTTTTAATCTCAGTGTAGAAGATTGTATAGAGGTGAGTAATAGAGTAGATGATGCTATAAAATTATGTTTGAAAGATACTGTTCCATACTCTGCAGTAAAAGTTGGAGTTCATAATGTATTAATATGCCTATGGGAACGTATACGTAATAATGAAAAAGAAGGAAATCACTATGAGTTGGTGCATTTTGAAAGGGAGTTAGATGAGTATGAGCGGTTAATATGGAACGTGTATCATTGTCTTTGTAAATTTGTGGGAGTCATATCAAAAAGAGAATACTATAGACCGTAATTAATTAATTAATTAATTAATGGTTACTATTATTATAATTATTATAATTACTTCTCATTATTTCTTCTCTTTCTTGATTAAAATTCTTTAAAAATCGATTATACTCTTTATCTAAGGTATCTCTCCCATTAGGGTCTAATTGCTCCATACGCTCCCAGAATCTGTTTACAGCTTCTTCGAATGGCATGTAATCACAATAATCTAAGTCCTTATATTTTTCTTGTTTATCTGAAGTATCTTTTTGGTTGTCTGACATGCTTGAGTGTAATGAAATGATGAAAATGGAATCTATCAAATAAGCTTGTGTAATCAAACTATACAATTTACACATGTTCATTGTATGCGCGGTAATTTGTATAACCGCTCCAAATGTATCAAATATATTCAAACCATATAAATCTTTTTTGTGAAACGGATATATAATATTCATTTTGGCGGTATGAGTTCAAATATCAATAATGGATCTAATTTTATCACATTAGATGATAGAGATGTTACTTATTTAACTTTAAAAGGATGGTGTAATGAAGCTGAACCAAATACAGAAAAGATTGAAGATGCAAAGTACTATATCATGAGTTTTACTCCAGGAAGGTTCTTATTTAAGAACAGAAGACCTATTAAAAATTATTATCAAGATGTAAAGGAGCCTTTGAAAAAAATGTTTGTGGATTATGCCATCAAGTATACAGATGACTCAAATATGGTTAAAGACTATAAGAAATGTGGCTTTCAAGTGATATTTCCTGAAGACAACGATAATAACACTGTCAGATTCTGGGCATGGTTAAGCAAGATTAAAGATCCTCCAAGTTATTTATTTTATGAGTGTCAGTGTGATTTGAGAATTAGACAGATAACTGTATTAGATAAGAAGGATAAAGAAAAATACACTATTATCCCAAAATTTGAAGTGCATAGTAGTATCAAGAAATTTGAGCAAAAACTTGAGAAGGAGAAGGAGGAGGATGAGGATCAGTGTGCTGAGAATCAGGATGTAAATGATATAGATTTGGAGAATATGTATACACAACCTGCAGATTATGATATTATTCCAGTACCAACAACACCTGCTCCGATGAAAAGAAGAACTGAGAGTGATAATCAAAACCAACAATACAAGAGAAACAAAAAGAATTAATTATATTTCAAATCCTGGTAATATTTGATTATATTGTAATATTATTTTTTGTGGTAATAATACACAATTTCCTTCGAATGCATCCACATTGTGTTCTGTAGTTGGATTCTTAAAATTAATTGAATTATTAACAAATGTTATATCAAAAAAACACACTTGATGATATCCCATTAATGAATTGAAAAATACATCTACTCTTTTTGTAGTTATTATAGGCAATAATTTGCTAAACATTTTATCTATTTCTTCATTTGGTATAGTATTAAATTCTAATTCACTTGTTGTTATTCTATAGTTATTTAAAATTTCTATCTGTAAGAACTGTCGATAAACTGAATATCTAATATAACATATATTTGTTGGTGAAACTTGTCTTGCTTGTTTTATTTCTAATTGACCATCAGCTAAAAATAATAGTTTATTATTCCATTTGCTATAAGTGTATGGTTTTATTGTATCAAATGCAATATCAGTGTAGCTAATTAACTTGTTTAATATACTATACATACTTGATTCATTTGCATTTAGTTTAGATTTTCCTAATATTTTTATCATATTATCTACTTTTTCTTCTGTTCTACCTACAGTATAAAATATACATCCAGATGTCTCTGGATCTCTACAGTTACTTCCATATGGTCCAATTATGTTATCCCATGAATCCTGAACACTCATATCATTCCTGTTTTTTAAAAAGGTTATGATACTATATAAATTTTCTTCCCAACTCTCTAATTTGGTCTTGCCAATGACATTCACAATTCCATCAATTTTCTCACTAGTTGCATTATCAATACCACCACCTGATCCAGATGATCCTCCTGTAGCACTATTCTTGATATCGACCAACATTTCTCTAATCGATTTAGCATCTCCAACTTTTTCTCCCAAATTGCTTGTAATCGATGTCAGTGCCCTCGTGACAGGTGTTAGATCTGTTGATACAGCTTGTTTTTTAATAGGACGGCCAAACATAAAATATAGCAAAATAAACAAAATAATTATATTAGTGACAATATGGGGATTATTATTATTCCGAATCGCTGGGATAACTTGATGAATCAGTGGACTCATCATCGCTGCTATAGGAAATGAGGTGATCATATTTATTATTGTGATTATAGCTATTATTACTATTATCTCTTATTCTACTATCAAAATTCACTCTAAATTCATGATTATATAAATCGATATATAAAAATGAGTGATTACTCTGTTTGGTTGCATAATCATAATATGATTTGAAAACATCGAAATCGATCCATATATCTAAACTTGCATACAGATTTCGTAAATTAGCCATACTCAGGTTTTTGAATACCAAACAGTAATCAAGCTGTAAACGAACTGATGGAGTAATGTCAGTGACATATTGACTTGATATAATTACTTTTGACTTGTAATGACGGTTTGACTTAAGTAATTTAGAAACGGATTTATTTCTTAAATCAAATGATATATCATCGAATATAAATATATTCTCTGGGTAATCATAATTATCTTTGTCTATATCTTTGATATTATCTAATACTGCATCCAATATATTCACTCTATCTTCATTCACTACTGAATCATAGCAATGGTACTCAATTTGGTTATACTTGAGCATATCAGTGATTTTCTCATATATGATATCCTTAGATATAGTTGCAACGAAAAAATACACTACTTGGTCATATCCCTTTTTTAGCAAGTGTTGGATCATATTAAATATAAGTGTAGTCTTACCACTGTTTTTCTTAGCTAAAATAAATATGTTGCAGAATGGCTCCTGAAAATAGTCATATCCAAGGACACTATCTTTGGAACGTTTTCCACATCCTTTGACTACTGTCTCAACAGGATTTATGACTATGTTGTTTATTTTTTCTAAATTAACTTTACTCATAACAAAAATAACAAAAACATAATTATAAGAAATATAACCGTTATCGATATTATGATTATTTTTAAACTACACTTACAATACCACTTCCATTAATGGTGACCATATGCCCAGTGATGATATAGAAACGATGAGTGATATCATTATTAGTAAAGTCATTTGTACCAGGTGTTGAAAATTCAAAGGTTATTTTCAAATCAGTAGCCAAAGGTCTACCTGCCTGGTTCTTAATGTTGTCCAAATCCTTAGAACCAAAATTCAATATCTCAAAGAACTTGTCATTGAATTTTTCATCTTTTCTGAATATATCATACCATGCGTCTTGGAAATATTCACGGACAGTCATATAGCTATCATAATATTGCATAAGTGTATAATCTGGCTGATTTACAAAATCATTGATCATCCATCTGAACTGTGCATTTTCAGGTATGTGGGCATATCTTTTTAATGATTCTATCCATGGCCTATAGATTATGTAACGAACAAATGGTCCATTGGAACTATTCAATGTGAATGAATAATTGAATATGCCAGAACCACCTGATGGTACAACAATTTGATGACATCTGAAATCATTGAATTGAATAGGTTTTGATAAACAATATTGTTTGGTATTATTGTTGCATTGAGTATCCTTGTTGATATAAGCATAAAATTTAAAATTCTTAAATGTCATATTTTTAATACCACCATCCCTATCCCATGCTATAACATTATTTAAATCTTCATAACCATTTTCATCAATACAATATTCGGTTGGTGTATATGATTTCAAATTTCCATAATTTGCTTTAGTTTGGAATCGAATGCATATATACATTCTCTCTCCAAAGAATACATCACTCTTTAATGCAGCAAATGTATTGTAAAATTTACCTAACTGTAATTTGAAATGTAATGTCTTTTTACTCTTATACACAGTAGCATTAGTTACTTTATTTTTACTTTCATCAGAAATGTCTATAACACTAACATGCATATCATCATCACCTTCTTTGTCCATTTTCCATTTATTAACATCTTGAATAAGATAACTATGTTCATCGTTACTCCAATCTAATTGTATTCCATCATAGTAATTGTCTTGATAGAATATATCACATCTCTTTCTAACTAATTCGTCCATAAATACACGATATGGTTCATATGAATCATCAAGCTTGACCAGATCTGTTCCAGTCTGATTACAAATTCTAAAAGAGGCCAAGCCAAACCCTTCTTTAATTCCTTTTATCATACTCGGATATAAACCTTTACCGACTAAATTACTAGTACTACCATCGGTTGCATAGGTACCATCAGGATAAGGATTTAATTTTACTTCGATATCGAATTGGATATATGACTTAGCTAAATTGATAATATTATCTCCACTTATCTCCCATCTAATCTCTTCTGAATAAGTATTTGTATCCAACTTGTATTCTGATGTTGATCCCATCGGAGTCAATCTCACATAATTATAGAAGGGTAGCATCACAGGGACATCTACACCATGTTTCTGTTCTTTTGGAATAGATAAAGCCATTAGAAAACAAAAGAATAAAGAAATATAAAAATTAGACTTTAAATACAACAATATCTAAATTAAACTCAATATTATCAAGATTAAGTTCATAACCATTTTGTTGAGTAATCTGAATAGTGATCATACCTTTGCTATAGGTATTATTAAATCTCTTTGATGTATTCAATATGTCATTATTCTGATATGTAATAAATGGTAACTCTGGATTTGAAACGGGTATATTTTCTAATACATTTGAATCCTGCATAATATTCACTATGTCTAATCTAATGGATATAGAATTAACCCATATCAAAGAAGGACGAAATGGTAATTGAGTAAATGGGAATGGCTTAACCATAATTTCTTGTTGATTCTCTGGTTCTTCAGACGGAATATATTCTTTAAAACAACACCAGTAATTGTTTTTAGGTATACCTAATATTTTGTAACTAAGATCTTTGGTGATGATCTCTAATTTTTCTATCCAATATACTGGGTCTTTTAGATAGTATATTATATTCATATCATTAGCTACCTCAATATGATATGTTTGATTATCATCGAAATTGTCTATACGAAATAAATCTCCTTTTCCTTCTATAATAGACACATGTGAGCCTTCTTCATTATATGCAGCATCATTTATTCCAAAAACATCATATGTCATATTTTTTACTAAATTATTGATCATACTTAATATCTGAGTTTCATCATAGAATCCTTCTGGTATTTTGAGGTGTTTTACGATGTTTGGATACTTTGGTGCATCTACTTGAACATCATGTCTCCATCCCAATGTGAATACTAATGAAAACTCATCATTTGTTTCTTCCTGTATAGTTGGGAATGAATTGGGTATAACAGCATGTAATAAGCTGACATGAGTATAATCATCATCGAATGATTGCAATTTTAATGTCTTCTTATACTTGTTTCCTCCGCCCATGGAATCAGATAATACAATCATATCAGAATTTAAGTAGTATACACGGTGATTCGAGACTAACATAAGATAAAATCTATTTTGAAAATAAATTCGTTAATAATGTCAATATTGTCATTATTAGTATTAATTACACTTTTATTTTTTTAAAATGAATAACGATCAGGAACACAAATTTAGAACAGTGCCATATAACTTTTGGAACTCTGATAAACAAATACTCATTAATTGCTTTAGAAAGGATGGCAAAATGAGGGCGCTAACCAAATCGAAATTATGGAATTTGATATGTGGCGAGAAAAAGGAATTAACTTATAGTGAGATCAGATATATACTCAAATACGTCGATGAACAGTATAGATTAGACTTGGAATATAGATTCAAAAATGGATGTTGGTGGGATGAGAGTAAAGAGAAATTAATTCAAAGATTAGGTATTTCTGATGTAGATGAGACTGTGCGCATTACACCTAATATGTTCCTTGAGTGTGTTAACAAGATTAAGGAGAAAAGAAACCCATCTTTTGAAAAAACTCATCAATTATTAGAAAGCATTATTATGATGAATCATGAAGCTAATATATTACCTCCTCCTCCTCCTCCTAATGATAATAAAGAAATAGAAGAAATACAAGTCAAGCTTGAAAATGACAATGACAATGTCAATCTCACAGATTATGACTTATCTCCAATATCACCAAGATCCATTAAGGATGAATATATTAATAATAACCAATGTCTTGTAAGTTAGTTTATTGATAATAAATACACTACTTTGATTAATTTTGTTTTTCTTATATAAGATTCTCATAAACACACATGGACTTTGATGTAATAACTGTTTTGCTTTCAGTTCTCGTATTTGTATTGTATATGATAGCTTTGGCTCTTTTCAAATACTTAAAGGCACACAATTGTATTCCAAACAATACAGACATAGAAGAACTTAGAAATAATATAGATGCCATGATGAATAAAGGGTTAGAACATGATAAGACACTTAAGGATATTCAGTCTCTTATTGAAATCACTAAACAAAGGAAAATGACTATTTAAATTTATTTCACTCTTTATATTATATTATTATATTATGTTTTTTTTATTTTTGGTTAAACTTGTATCTTACAACTGGCCCAAGTTGTAAGATACATCACAATTCAAGTTACAACTGGCGCCAGTTGTAACTTATATTACAATTCAAGTTGCAAAGTGGCCGCCGGATATAGCAGTACCAAACACCAAAAAAACAAACACACATAACATTACATAAAAAGAAATATATAAAGAATTACTTTAATTATCCATATTAGGAACTGGAATACCATACTGATAATGCCTGCCATTATGCACAACTATACGATGTGGATCATTCTTTGGCGCGGCTCGTGGCCCGGCTCGTCTTGGTTTACGTTTTGCTCTATCTTTACTTCCTTTTGGTCTTCCTCTTTGTTTAGGTGGATTAGCAGCTAATAATCGTTCATACATTTTCATTAATTGTCTATATTGTAATTTAACTTTTGTTTTGTTTTGTAGTGCATTCTTTACTTTGTCTCTATACAAATCATAGCTCTTTCTCCATTTACTCCTGTTAACTGATTTAGGAATATATGTATTCCAGTCTTTACTAATTTTAAACCCTTTTGGCCATCCTCCATAATAAGACATGTTGTGATTTTTATAATTGATATTATTTAAAATATAGTAACTATTAATAGTATGTTTATCAAACAAAAAACAAACATATATAATAATAATAATAATAATAGAATTTTTAAGTATTTAATCAGAGTCACTACTACTATCACTACTACTATCACTACTACTAATTCCATCAGCAACATTTCTATCAACTGGATGTATGTGATAAAAATTCCCTCCATTCCATTGATAACTCATATGATGAAAAACATATTTTTTAAATTTTTGAGGAATACAATCACCATCTGCATACTCATGTTCTCCATTTCTTAATTTTCTATTCATTACTAATATTGAAGCTCTTCTGTCATACCCATAGGTTTTGAGGTTTATCATTAATTGATCACCATGATGTCTATAATCACCTAGTGCTTCTGGATCATTTCTATTAGTTCTGAGTGAACCACATATAAACACCTTTACTTTATTTCTTTTTAATATTTTCATTGTTTTAATTGGAAATTGAATGACCCATCTATGTGCTCTATTGTCTCTATATATATGAATGTAAAAAGCATATTCACCGTTAGGTTGTCTAAGCATATTATATGTTAAATGGTCAGGCATATTCTTTGTATTTTTTGCTATTATATATATTATTAAATTTTTATGGGTCTAATCAATAAAGTTATTGTTTGTTTAGTAATACAAATGTTTGAGGTTTGTTAAAAAAAATAATATCTCACGATCCATTGGCATAATGAATAATCTGATGTGTTTCTTATTATATGGCATATCATGAGCAATCGATTGATGTAGTTAGATTTCATATATGTTTCATAATCAAAGATGATTTAGATTATTGTCTGAAATGAGATATTGATATAATTGAGATGGGTATATACCCTAGTAAGTATATATAATTTATAGTTAGCTAAAGTCAATTTGTTTTGTAACAAGAGTACAAAATTTTAATGTATTGATCAAGCTATAAAGTTTGACATTTTTCTATTTGATTTAAGTTTTTTGCAGTACATATGAATAGTGAGATTAAAACAGTTACTGTCTACAAAAGACAGTTCAATTCAAGAGTAATGAACAATGTATTTCAAGTGCAATTATATAATTTGGAGATGATCTTTAAAGCAAGGAATAAGCTAAGTCGTTATAGGTATATTTTACATCTATATATTTTATAGATATAATGGAAAGTTTTTATGCTCAAGTTTAAAAGATTATGTTGAAAGATTTAGAAGACTTCCCTTAAAATTGACAAGAAAATCACAGGTTGATGAATACAAGAAGCTTTTAAGCATAATTATGTTCAATTGTCACTATTACTCTAAATCTAAAAAATCATTTGTATATTTATATATCTATATATTTATATATTATAAATAGGTTGATAGAGCATTAGATTACTTTATTTACGATCTATTCCATGAATTAAATATATCTTCTGTAGAATTTGGAGATGATGATTATCCATCAAACAGTATAAGTGAATATGAAGATGATAATGGAAACACTAAAGTTAATATTATTTCTGGTGAAGGTATCAAAACAGTTGTTGAAGTAGTTGTAAAAGATTTAATAGACAATGTTTTGAAAAAGTTCAAGAAGCCAAGAAAACTTTATGACGACATAGAAGTATTTGGCATTGATGAATAGGACTGCTAATTAAGTCCTTAAAATTTATTATTATATAAATATTAATAAAAAATATTATATAAACCCTAACCCTCAAATGCCTAAATATTACTAGTATAATCAATTAGTTATATAATAATAAAATAGAATGTAACATTGATGATAGCGGCTTAGAATGTATGTGTAATACTGTAACGCATTTACAGCAACTGAGAATATTTGATTTGCAGGATAATGTGTTTAAAAATGAAAATAGTTTGGACAGATTCTGTAAATGTCTTATTAAATTAGAACAATTAGAACAACTCAAAATTTATAGTATTTGATTATTCTATTAAATTTATAGTGACCACCACATAGGATGGTCACTATATGGTGTCATATCACACAGTATGGTGGTCATCCTATCTATCATTGTTTTTTGAATTTTTTTAAGAAAATTAGATTTCGATTATGATCAGAAAGTCAAACTAAGGGCATATATGAGCCCAGCATAAATAGAGAAATCGATTGATATATTTATTATGCATTCAAAACGTTTCTAATGATGAAAAAACACTATAGGGTTATAGCACACTGTGCTATAACCCTTTATTATTCATTATTATAATAATTCTCTATAATCATCTTTTACCATCAACTTATAATTTAATGGATTCAGCATTAACGCTATCTTTAATTCTTTTACCTCAGAAGGATATTTTTTTATACATAAATAATTATATTTATCTGTATTACTAAATCTATTAAGCAACTCTTCAATATACTCTAAACATAGACCGCTTACGGCTGCATTAATTGATTTTTTCAATCTTAAACTATACATTTCTTTATAATCAATAAGTATTCTGTGAACTTCTTTTAATCTTTTAATTATAATTATTAATGAACATCGATTTCTTTGAATCAGCCTTTTCTGTAATTCGATTAGTGGTTTAAGTATTTTTATTACTTCTACAATTAAATCATAATCATTATTATTTGGATACTCTTCTGTGTAATCTTTATCAATAACCTATAAATAATTATAAAATAATAAAATTGATAATAATATTTACTTGAATATAGGATCTTATATCATTAAAAGATTCAACAAAATGTTGAATCATGTCGTAGGAAGAGAACCACCTAACATCTATAGCACTTGTATTTTGGCAGTTATTATATTTAACTTTTCTTGATTATATTTTAATATTAAAACTTTCCTTAGTTCATCATAGAAATTGTCCTTCCTGTTAATATGATCAAGGAGTTTACTAAATTTATTCACAGATGTTTTAATTAGTTTCCGATCTTAATAATGCGTTATGTAAACGAAGACTAAAACAATGTATATGTATAAAGGAGCACATTTTTATAGCTGCTAACATGTCACTGGCACTATCGCTTGATCTATATATAATAAATATGATGTAATATTCATATCCGTCATGAAGTCCACAAAAATAGCTAAGTAGTTTGTCCTTTACCTTTCCATAGGTCCATTTGAATATTCACAAATTTAGTGTTTTCTATGTCACATTCCATTTTATTTTTTATTAACGATATAATTGAATCGGTTGTATCTGATATCTGCTTATAGGTTGGTAGTTTTATATATAATGTATCAAAAAACTACTAAACCCATATCCATCTCCAAATCGCAAAGGTCGACAATCTATGTGTAACGCTGCCACGTATTGGTAAAGAATTTTTCTATTAATATTGCTGTATGTTAGTATTGTAGTCTGATTGAAGTGTTGGATTAAATTTTTGTTTTTAATACACTCTTCACTAAATTTTTGTTTCTTTTTGTGTTCCTAATTATTATTATAAAATAAATACCAATATTGACGTTAAAATTGCATAGGATGCATTTTCTTTTATATACAATACCATCTCTAAATTTTGGTCCAAAAAATATAGCAGATTGACAAAGAAAACTCATAAAAATGAATAAAGATTATTTTTTGATAATTATTTTTTTATAGTTAAATTATATTGTAATTTCAATACATTTCTGCAAAATATCTTCATATTTTAATCTTAGCATTCAAACTGTACATATGATATTATGGTCAGCAAACTATAATTATAAATATTTGCTAAAAACTGATATAGATGTATTTATCAACATTTCTTTAATTATTAAATGGTTGAATAATATAAAAATAAGTAGCTCTAATTATGCTATAGGTAAAATATCAAAAACACATGTGTTAAGAAATAGAAAGTATAGCCATTATGTTCCATATGACATTATAAAAGAGAGTTTATATTCACCTTATTTGCAAGGTGTAGGATATATTATACCTCTTAATACCATTAAATCGTTAAGTAAATCTATAGAATATGTAAATCCCAAGATTTGGATTGAAGATGTTTTTATGGGATATTTATACAAGTATAATAACATATCAATAATTGACATATCTCAATATATTATAAGAGATCTTCCTAAAAATTTATCTATTTTACTAAATAATATACATAAATATATGTTAATTCATGGATTTAATCTTTTTGAAATATTTCTTTTAATAATCATAATAATCAGTGTTGTATTTTTCGGTCAAAAAATATAGGTTTAACTATAGGTCAAAACCTATATCTTTAGCTTGACCTTTACCTTCCTTATACTAACTATTAGTTGACCTCCTATTGAACATGAGTTAACAAGCATATTATCTAACCATATACACAAAATTAATGTTTTATACATCATCTTTCAAATATCAAATTTGACCGTCAGTCGATGCACTTTTTATGTTACTATTACTTTGATCTATTTCTCAATGATGACTCACAGTAACATATTATTAACATAATATTAAGATAATTATAGAATAAAAAAAATAAAAGAAAAAAACATCAAGCTTGATGGTTTGACTAAGTAAATCTTGATATTTTAAGATTTAGATCATTTAAATGTATAATTACTCAATATTTATAAGACTTTATAATATATGAAACTATAGGGATATCACATTACCCCCTATCGCATCAAAAGAGTTGTGTATTTATTCAATTGCTGTATGTTAGAGAAGTAACATTTTAACTACTTCAAAATGTATTGGAAAACGTGATTAAAATAAAATATTCAGATTATTACATATGGTAAAAGCCATAGTCAATTCAGATTCTGTCAACAAAGATCTATGTAAATTAATAACCTTCAAGGCAGTCAGTCAGTACCACAATATTAGACTCACCAGAATTTAGAAGGTTTTGCTTCAAACTAGGATATAGTATACCTCTAAGAGAGTTTTATAATGCTTATTTATTTTCAGAAACTGAGAAAGTAAGAGACTTATTGAAGACTAATCATTAATATCCAGAAATAGAGATTTATTATTATAATTACATTTGTTGTGCGCCGTTTGTCATAGTTGGCCATTTGTCTACCAGACACTTTTAAAACAAAATAAATGTATATTCTTACTTGTCTTGATGAAAAATTGTTATTTTTATACTTACGTTGTTATATGACCTTACCTCTGCAGTATACTTTTTTGTTAATATAAATAGTTTGAATATTTGCGCCGTTTGTTTTCTAGAAATTTTTAAAGCAAACTAAATGTATATTTAGCTAATATAGACTAAAATATATTAGATGAAATGATTAGAATATAATAATTATTAAATCTTTCTATATAAAAAAAGAAATGTAAAAAATAGGCTTGAGTGAGGCTTGATTCTATATTTTCTTTTATTATTTTAAATGTTTTATGATCAACATTAAGTTGTTCTAAACATTTCAGCTAATATATTTTAGTCTATATTAGCTAAATATGCATTTAGTTTGCTTCATAAATTTCTAGAAAACAAACGGCGCAAATATTAAAACTATTTATATTAACAAAAAAGTATACTGCAGAGGTAAGGTCATATAACAACGTAAGTATAAAAGTAACAATTTTTCATCAAGACAAGTAAGAATATACATTTAGTTAGTTTTAAAAGTGTCTGATAGACAAATGGCCAACTATGACAAACGGCGCACAACAACATTTATATTTGTTTTTTAGAGATAGTAATCAATATAAATTAATCATCAAAATAACAAGTTGTTTATAAATATGTTAAATATCACTATTGAGTAGTTTGTAGATGAATTATAATATATCAGAATAGATATTTATACAATTTCAACCAATCTTATTCTAACTATGGTAATTAAAGTAAAACAAGAAGCAGAAATAATATTTTATATAGTATGATAGTTTGTATTAATGTTACTCAGTATGTAATTAAAATAGATTTTAACAAAATAATGCTCGAGGTTTGACAGACCAACGGTCAAAGCTAGATTAAAGGTTTTACCTATAACCTATAGGTTACCTATTTATACAACCCTGATAATAATGATAAAAGTATATAAAAACCAAGTGTTGTATCATAAGTTCTATATTACAAGTACTTTATTTATATTATTTTGATGTAGTGAGAAATTTTTATATTTCTGTAATTAAATACTATAATATTCAAAATTTTAAAGTAATTGCAACATCATCCAAAATGTATGAAAAATGTAGAAGGTATAATTTGCCAGTTGAAATTTCTCCCAAATTAGTTGAAGAGAATGTATATGGAAATAAAATTCATACAATTGGATTTGCTAAAAAAATGAGACTAAAACATCCTATTTTTATGAAATATATAAAACAAACAAATTATTTATTAGCACTAGATGCTGATATATACTTCTTCAAAAATCCTAATGAACTATTAAAGTATTTCAGTTCTTCAATCGATTTAATATTAGCATGTGATAGCGTTATATGTAATGTTTTAAATTATGGATTAGTGTATATATAATTTATATTATGAATAAATATAGACTACTAAAGAGAAGCAAGTTTACTATTAATTATTTAAATGATTTGATCTCAATTGAAAATAATTGCACATCATATGAATGGAGCTATTCTGAACAAAGTTTAGCAAATAGGTATATGAAATCTATTAATTTTTCTCATGTAAAATCATTGAATATAGATATTATTATGGATGGATATAACTTCTTCAATAGAATAATTTCTTATATAATAGATCTTCAAATGTCTTAAATCTAATAGGGTTTCATAATGATTATACTTTTGGTATTGTGGCTAAAATGTATAGGATGAAAGAATTAGGAATATATGCTTTAGATAATAATGGTTATTATTCATCAACATCAATTAATTATTTATACTACAGTAAAAGATACTTCTATTTAAATACCTCAAATATAACAAATGTATTATCAACATTGATATATATTAGCAAAAAATTGAACAGAAGTATTATTTTTCCTCGTTTTCCATGTAATGGTGATACATATTGCACTTTTGTGAGATTGTATAATTTGGAATACTTTGAAAAGAAATGTGGAAAGAATTATAGAGAAAATTCATTTTTGCATTCCAATAAAATTCCTTCAAATATGATTAAACAATCTTTACATGTTGATATAATTAATAATGAAGGTGATATACTTGATCTTATCAATATAAATACTCAACTAATAATTATTCATGAATTGAAATTTATTAACAAAGGATATGTATTTTGTCTTAGAAATGATAAATACTTTATAAAATTTATGTTTATATTAACTATTTTATAATAACATGTATATTCTGTTTAGAATATTTTAATCATTTCAAAATATTATATATACCAAACATATATGTAGTAATATCTTCATGTAATAAAAATAATAAGTCTAATTTAATAGCATCTTTAATACCCTACAGTTCTATCTTTCTTAAGTGTAATAAAAGCACAAATCATCTTGATTCTTGCGAAGCTGGTTTAATGTTAGATTTTATTATAAAAAATTATAATAAACAAAAGAACAAAAAATATATATTTGTCCATGATCATACAAAATCATGGCATTATTTAGAAAAAATCTATAACAGAATTGAATACTTAAAAAGAATTCACTATTTTGATAATACAAATTTTGGAGGATTATATTGTTTATATTTGAAATTTGGTCAAAAAAGACATTATAATATAATGTTTAACAAAACCTATGAAATTGATAAATATATGAGGAAACATGGATATATTAACATTTCAATGCTACAATTATATATATACAAGCATATATTTCCTTGTTGTTCGACATTTATTGTTGAAAATAGTAGAATAATAAAACATTCACTTCAATTTTATATCAATTTAAGAAAAGGATTAAAACAATATGTAATTGAAAGCAGAAATAATAAACTTTCAGCAAACTATATGGAATATATGTGGAGCATTATTTTTGGAATAAATAATATATCTAATCCTCCAGAATGTAATTTTTCAAAATGGTAAATTTAAACTTTTATACATTTTACATTTGATCTAGAGCATGCTAATGAAAAATAAGTACTTCTATGGGAACCTATAGCTATATCACAAAGTGATAAAAGATAATTATCTGCTAGTAGTTTTATTCCGCTTTGATAATTCTTTCCATGCATTGAATAATGTGGATTTACCACTGGTCCAGGTACAGAATAGTTGAATAAATTATTATAGTATTCTTTTGATATTCTTCCAATTAAAGCGTAAGAGTCTGATACAACTAATATTTTTATTTTTTTGTTTGTATTAATTAATTTATTTATTTCTTTTATATATTTCTTATAAATATCTGACGAATACCAAAATGTAATCTTTGATAAATTTGTTAAAAATCCAGTTCTTATATGAACTCCCACGATTATATGATTTCTTTTTAATTGTTGAAATGATTTTAAATATTGTTCTACTGCTATGCATGGTTTAAAAAACACTTCTTGTATTATTCTATTCCATCCTATTGAATTAATTTTGTAAGTTCTAATTATATTTGAATCATTATATAGATTGTATATAATATTCATAAATCCATGATATTTATATATAGATAATGATTTATAATAATTTAGCAACATTCTAATAGAATTATTAATTGTTCTTATTTCTATTATCTTGTTTATGGTGATATTATCATTTATTAAATATGTTGGCATTTTAAAGTAAGATGTTATATCTTTCCATCCATAAATATAAAATTTTGATATAGATAGAAGCGAAAAGAAAATGCTAGATATTATTGTTGGTATTTTATTACCTAAGCCACAACCAGTATATGTTTTATACACAATTAAATAATTCAAGTGATTTTTATTATTGTTATAAGATATACAAGATTCTATATATTTATTTACTGACATATTATTTTTATTATAAATAGCATTATTCATAATTATTGTTATCGTTATAATAACTGCCGCAATAAATATTATTAGAGTAAAATGCATTTTATTCCATTTCAAAATATGGAGAATTAGAATGAAATCCTACTGTCATTCTTAGCTCATTAATTATTCTTATTATATTACTCTTTAATGTTCCACAAAAAGAATTACATGACAATGCTGCCATAATATCGGCTAAAACATATAATGTTAAAGTTGATCCTCTTACTTTATATTCTCTTGTCATATTGTAATCACTTCTATTAAAATGTAAGTATACTATTGAATATGATTTATTTACTTCATTAAATACATTAGGATCATCAGAAGATAAATACACCAAAAAATTAGTTTTTGCCACACTTTTAAAAAATGAAATTGCACTTACATATTGATTAGTGGGTATTAAATTCATCTCTTTAATTTTATCTCCATGCCTAATCCAAACGCTCATACACTCCATATATTTTATATTATTTATTTCTTTATATTTATTAACAATATGTTGATATGTTCGTTTATTTAACCTAATAACATATGTTAATGATTGTATAGACCAATATTTATATATATATGATAGTTTTATAGTACAATTTATTTTATCTTTTAATGCAAGTGGCACTAGTTTTAAATATTTCTTTATATTATTTTGAGCTACATAAACTATTTTATCTAATTGATGTATGGATACTAGTTCCACGGCAGATAAAATATTTTCGTTCTGCAAAGAACAATTTGTCAATGGTTCAAGAAAACATTCCCAATTTCTAGATTTATTATTACAATAATCACCTGCAGTATGAATAGTTTTATAATATGGATGATATATAGCTATTCTATTTGTTTCAATAGCTAATCCTAACAAAGATGCTATAATTCTTAACTCAATACCTTGTCCAGCTGAATATCCAGTGACTAATAAAAAATTTTTATTATCACAAATTAATGGATTTTGATATGTGTATATGAAGTTTTGCATTTCGTAGGTATTTATCAGAATATATTCTCTTTTGTTAATTATAGGACTTAATCTATAATAGCTTCTATGTGGAAATGTTTTATATTTTAAATGATTCTGTTCATTTTTAAATAATTTATTCTCTTTAATAATATAATTTATTAAATATAGGCATTTCTTTTTTAATGACAGATTGAATAATATTTTGTATTTATCATTTTTTGAAACTGATTTAATGTGTTTATTAGAAATTGTTTTAGCTATTTTCTGACAATAATTAATAAAATCATTAAATTTGTTTTTATTTCTAAATATAAATATCTTATAATATATTAACGTTATTATTAAAATAAATATATGATAAACTGAAGTGTAAAATATGTACTTTCTAATTAAGATATATTGTTGCTAAATATAAATCATAAAAAATGATTTTTAGTTATAAACCAATTTTACCATAGATTGGTTCTTATAATTTATTACTATGATAAGAAAATTTGGAAAGAAAAATAGCATAGTTTTTGGCTTGATAAGATGTATTTAATTGAATTTCTATTCATTTTTCTAATCATGAAATGTGTAATTTCAATATAAAAACTGATAAATGGAAATAATGATTTTTAATTTTTATTTATTTTCAAATACTTATTTATTTATAGATATAATTTATTTTTAATATATTTTTAATAAATTTTTATTGTATATGGATTCGAAAAAGAATTACATCTTTAAAATGCATTTTATTGATTAAGTCAAACATAATAAAAACAATACAATACATATATATATATAAACAAAACAATAAAATTTAAATAATGATTCATTATATTTTAAATAATAGCAGTTTCAAAAATATCGTTCGATTCATTTTTTCATTCCAAATTCTTTTTGCAGCTTCTTCTAGGCTATCTAAGTCTTTGAAATTGTTTTCATCTTCACTAATCTTGTGTTTTAGAGTCGCCCAGATCTTTTCAATAGGATTTAAGTCTGGAGAAAACGGTGGATTTCTGATAGGTTTCCAACCGTTCCTTTGAAGATATTCTGTGGTATACCTACTTTTATACATGCTGGTGCTGTCTTGTAAGAAATAACATTGTCTAACTGAATTTATTCCCTTACTTACACCATCTTTGGGTTCAAATGACTTCTGCATAACCATCAGATCAGTGAATCCATACTCTGAAAAGGCATCCCAGACCTGCGTTTCCTTTGATCCTTTGCTTCCTAATAATAGGTTTTCCAGAGATACTCCATCAAACACTTTTAACATTTCTAAGTCTAATCATCGACTCATCTGAGAACATAATCGTCTTATAATCCAAGAATATGTTTTGAGATACTGTCATTAATCTTTCTTCAACGAATTGTACTTAATGATACTGCTGAGGGATTAAGCTGTTCTTCACCAACACATTTCTGAGTGTTTTGGCAGATTGAATTGTAATGCCATTAACTTGACTTCTCAAGATATAATCTCTAACAGCTTACCCACTAATGATAGAGTTCAAAATAATTGGTTTTCTCCCTTTTCTAACCTTAGGTGGTGAAATACTTAATATGGCTTTGGATGTCTTCAACCCCATAATTTGTAAGTACTTCCAAATAGTACTCTTGGTTCTTGCCATTTTTAAGGCAATTTCTCCAATACTACAAGATTGATTTACCAGAGCTCTAATTTTCTCTTTTTCAGACTCTGTAACAGGAGTTTTTTTTGACAGTGACTTTACATGGTTGTTTTGGGGAACTCATTTGCTCTAATTAGCGAGAAAGATCTAAATAAAGGGAATGAAAATTCAGACAAAACAACTATTTTTATTGAAATCGTTCGACTTTTGTTTTCTCGATTTTTAATTATGAAAAAGTTATTTGATCAGTCTAAAATTAAAATTTTGTTGATTACCTATAAGGTAGCAATAAATTTATGATATAAAAATCAATAGATAAAGAGACATTTCAAAAAGTGAGAAATAAAA
Organism: Proteromonas lacertae; assembly: GCA_002245135.1. NCBI lineage: Eukaryota > Bigyra > Opalinata > Proteromonadidae > Proteromonas > Proteromonas lacertae. Next base: position 9,061 of record NGBS01000880.1, on the reverse strand, counting down.
ATAAAAAAAATACAACAGCTAGATTAGTTTTTTTTATTATTTTTGGTTATATTTATTTTTGGCTGAATTATTGATAGTTTTCTTTTATTTTATAAAAACTCTATCAATCAAGCTTGTAAATAGTACAAAAAAATAAAGACAATACATATGTGAAGTATTAAAAGAGAATGGGATGGCCAAGCCAAACCCATTTTTGATTCTACTATTATCTTACTACAGGTTGTTGCAATTAAATGTTGCTAAATTTCTGTAACGACTCTTTCCAAAAAACATACTTTTTGTTGGCAAATCACTTATTCGAACCTCAAGCTCTTAATCCCTCCAAAGATCTTTTAATTTTTATAAAAACAGATAAATAAAGCTTAATTTTTATAAATAAAATAGTTTCTTTGTTTATAATGGTATATTAATATTCATATAACATTTATAGACAATTCGTTACGTAAATTTAACTGATGATTTCTGTCGAAACAAGTTTTTAAGCAGATCAGCAGAGGTTGAAGTTTTACAAGATGTAGTAATTGAGCCTATATCAGGAATACCAGATAATGTTGAACTATTAGAAGTTATATCTTCCAAAAAATCTAAACCTATAGCTAAAGCTAAAGAACAATCAGAAAAAAGAGTATATCAAAAGGTTAATCAATCTCAGTTAGAAACTATGAAAAGATTATTTGCTTACCACGGTAAAACAACTACTCCTGAGTACTACTCCAGTATGACCAATATAAACATCACCAGAGTAAAAAGCTTGTTAAGAATTCTAAACAAAGGAGGTGATATTGATAAGTCTGCAACTAAGAAAGGAAGACAACGCATACTTGGAGAATCAGAATCTTTGATATTAATTAATAAAATTCGAGAAAATAACAAAAGTAGTCTTAAAAGAACTTCAAGCTGTAATTGCACATGAAACAGGTAAAACAGTAAGCACTTCAAATATCCATAGACATTTAACAAAAAGGATGATGGATGATGGACTGCCTAACATAACATTAAAACGTTTTGTAATTAGAGGTTCTAATAAAGATAATATACCTGACTTAATTCAACAAAGAATAACTGTAGTTCGAAAGTTAATTCAATTCCAAGAGAGTGGATTTAGACCTGTGTATGTAGACGAGACTCATTGGCAAATGGGTCTTGTTACAGGACGTGCACGTGCACCAATTGGAGAGACTCCTATAGTTCATATGAGAAGTAATTCAAGCGAAATTACAATTATTTCTTCAACGTGTGAACTTGGTATGTTGCATAATCAGATTATATATGGTAATAATAGTATTCCAGTTTTTACTGTCTATATTAAACAATTGCTTGAGGATGTTAAGCATTTAGCTCCAGTGGTAATATTCTTAGATAATGCTTCTATACACCACGATAAAGATATGGAGAGTGTTATACTTAATTCAGGCAACAGAATTTTATATAATACTCCTTATAGCTCACCATTAAACCCAATTGAGTATATCTTCGGTTTCTGGAAAAAGAGAGTAGAGTGTTCACACTATACAACTAGAGATGAAGTATTAATACGTATTAAGGAGTCATTTAAAACAATTACACCTGCAGAATGTTATAAAACCATTCAATACGTTAGTCATTCTGTGTTTAGAAAAAGTCTTGGGAGGTGAAGACATATAGGTCTATTATTCACAATAATAAAGAATTATATATCTGAAATTCTCTTTAAATGTGTGTTTATGAGATGAAATTATGTGAGGAATTGTAAAACAAAAAATTAGAACTTGAGGTTCGAATAAGTGATTTGCAACAAAAAATATGTTTTTTGGAAAGAGTCGTTACAGAAATGCCAAACTTGATGGCTCGTACAAGTATTATGAAATTTAGCAACATTTAATTGCAACAATCTGTAACAACTTTTTTTCTTCTTTTGCTTGATACTTTTTAATGTGCTTTCTAACTTTTGTTTCAGTATCTTCATCATTTTTATCACCATTTCATAAATTACAGAACTCGCAGTGATTTCTTTGATCTTGGGAGGATCTGGTATTTTATTATCTTCTTTCATGTTCTATTTCTATTTCTAATAATTTTTCTTTCTCTTCTTTTGTCATCATCTTTGCTTTTTCATTGAGATCTTTTAATGTTGAGCTTTCTTTAATCTTTTATATAAGTAATAACTACTTTCTAATTTCTTTCTTAACTTCCCTTTCTTTCTCATCTTGTAAATATAATTCCATGCACTTGTTAACAAATTCATTGATTCTTCACTATCACTCTCAATATCTGTTTTTGGATTTAAATTTGAAATTGATGAAGGAGGAGGGGGTGGATTATCGATTTCTTTTGTTTTGACTTCCTCAAGCTTTTTCTCTTCTTCTTCTTCTTCTTCTTTATCTAATTTCACTATTTTTATCTTTCTTTCATCTGGTTTCCAAATAGAGATGGAGGAGGAGTTGATGGCGTCCAGGAAGTAAAAATCTATGATGCAAGCATTCTTACAATTAATTAATATGATATTATTAGCGCATAAAGAGAGTTATTTACAAATATATATAAATAATGACTATTTGTAAATTTTCCAGTAATAAATCGATGTTATTACTTCATGGCAAATTTGATGAAAATCATCCGCCATTAAATACTGAGAAGATTAAATTCAATGAAATTTTGTATATATACTACACATTATATAGTCTATTAAAATTAACAATAATATTTAAGATACTAAAAAAATTACATGTCTTAAATAAGATTTAAAAAAAATTATATATAGATTTTATAATTTTTTATATGCAACAGAAAGGAAAGATTTTAGTATTTTATCAAGAAATATTGTTGATAATTTTACAAAAGACTTTTTATTTATAAACTTAGTAATATATAGTCATATTAATGAACAGAAGTCAAATTAAAATGCGAGATGTGTTTAGGTTTTTATATAATACCAAATTTTCTAGATTGGAATAATAGTTCATTTTTTAATAACACAAATACGTGAAAAGTGTAGAAAAGAACCAACAATCTTCAGATAATAATAATAATAATACTTTAATGAAATATTATTATTATTATTATTTTATATATATATGTTTGTATGTATTTGTTGATTTATTGATTTTATGTTCAATTATATTGCAATTTTTGACAGTTTAAGGCGTATTAATAGACTTTCCCTATATAAATTATTGAAAATCTAGTCGTTTAACGATGCTATTATTTCAAAAAAAAGATTTTAAAGCTGTGCATTTCTTTTCTTCTTTGATTTTATAATTTTCAAATAGATTATACACATCATTTTCAGTAATATTAATTCTTTTATATACTAAACACCAAATTTCCATATAAAAATGTCTTATACATTTTCTTTCTAATATTTTATTCGCTCCATTTAACATATACAATTCATAACCCTGCATATCAACAGATGCAACATGTATTTTATAAGTGAAATAATGCAATAATGTATCTAATTTAACTGTATTAATTTCTCTTTAAATATAATTCTGATGCAAATTAATTAGTAAAGAACCTCCCCAATTCCCCTTTTCAATATTTATGATTTTAGAATTATCAATATTACTTAATCCTACTTTATAAAGAGTAATGTTTTTTATCCATTTTTTAAACACCTGCATCCATAAAAATAATCGTCATTTTCTAAACCTGACAAAGAAATATAATCATTATCTGTCCTTACATACATTAAAAATTCTGATTCATTTTTATTCTTTATTTTAATTAATTCAATACTATCTCTACATGAAGGACATTCTACACTTTTTCTATCCCATTTGTATCTCTTTATGTCATTATGAAAAAACAATTTGATATATATTAACAGTAGAATGAATATAAAAAAGAACAATACAGAAATATAATATTACAGTTTATGTTTTGAATTATATATTAACAAACTGTTGAAATTTCAAAGCAAATTCAAAACAAAATTTACACCCTATTGATAAACTCAAGAGAAGTCCAGGATGATTTAGGTGCAATCTTTAGCAATGGCTTAGGTGGTAATGGTGGTGTTATTTCTTTAACAATTGGTTTTTCACGAACTATTGGTGGTGGCTCAGCAATTTCATAATTTACTTTAGGTAATATTGGTTTAAGTGTTGGCTATATAATTTTTTTTAGGATTAGCCCAACTATGCTTACTGTAATAATAATCTTTATCATTATTAACATTATCTTCCATTTCTTTTAAGGTATCTTTGTTGATAATAACTTTTGGTACTGGTGTAATTTTAGTTTCATCAGTAACAACTTTAGCTAGTGATGTTACTTTATCTTCATCATTACTTACTTTAACTGATGGTGTAATTTTATCTTTCTTATATTTACCTTTGGTTTTGATACATTAATTTTGATAACTTCATTATCATCATCAACATCTTCAAAAACATTATCATCATTAATCCAATATCATCAGCTAAATCCTTCTCAGACTTTAAAGGCTTTGTTGTGCGCCGTTGAGCCGGTTGCGCCGTTGAGCCGCTCTCATCATATAATTACTTTTAAAACAATCTAATATTATTTTTATCTTAGTTATAATGAGTTATTAGCAAATATAAAGTTAGTTTGTCATATGACCTACATCTGTGATATACTTATTTATGAACTTCATTATTCTTAATGAAGCAATGACTCTTCTCATAATCGTTTGAGTCAGGGAACTCTCTCTTGATACGGTACTTGATAAGCTTCTGACAGGGATAACTTTGATGAGTAAGGAACTGACGGAAGGAAGTTGTTCCTGAACAACAGTAAGGGCAACAAAAGTAAGTGTTGCGGTTCTTCTTGCGGTGTCTTTGGAGTACGATCTCTTCATAAGGGCACTAAGACTCATGACTATCCAGAAGTGTCATTCATGGTAGAATAGATTCACATGAGGGTTGTTTAAATGCTTGTCTATCTTCGGTTAGTAGATTGGATCTGCGCAATGGATGTGGTTCTTCTCCTGTAACTGTTGAATCTTGTTATGATGGAAGCCTAAGTCCATTGGGTAAGTTAACATGTTATCATCAACCATTGGACGATCAGGATGAGTACCACAGGAAGGTCTTAAGAACATCGCAATGCAATAAAGGAAGCATCGATCGTCAGTGTTCTTTACTGTACAACAACACTTCTTATTAGCAATAAACTCTGATAACTTCGGTATCCTACAACATCCTCCTTGCATGCTATCGAAGACTGCTAACTTTACTTTGACAGCATCTTTTGTCTTGAAGATTACCCCTGACTTCTCTTGAGCTAAGTCCTTATTGAGCTTATCATGAATCGCTGCTTGGAATAGATCTTGGATGCTCTTCCTATCGATGAAGCTGTTAATTGAGAATGTATCGCACTTGACAATATAGATCTTGTTGGTGCTTACTTTGAGGTTCATATGGGCAGTCAGTATCTGCTCCAATCTATCGTAGAATGGTTCATTGCCATAGCATAATTGATTGATGAAGGCTTCCGGATTATCTCTTAAGGTCATTTGAGGAGTCTCTATCTGGATTACCCTAGAGTACTCCATCGAGGACAACTCCTTCTCATGCATGTTGAACACTCTCTGATCCATAGGCAATGCTCTTGGATCATTAACCATCGGTGGAACTACTGCGTGATCTCTTCTCGGCTCCTTGAAGTCCTTTGCTTCTTCGTCGGAGTATTATCGCTAGGTGATGATTCCAATCATGTACTTTTCCGAGCCTTCTAACTTCACATCTTCATCTTCTTCCTCTTTTAAGAGTGCTCCTTTATGTTATCTTGATCACAGCCAGGACAATACATGCTTATTATGACTTAGCGTTAGGGTTACGGTTCATGATTGGAATCATCGGAGAAGTCTACGATCGGATTCTACGTGAAGTGAAACACCTGATAGCTATCAGTTTTTAATTTCCAAGTACTTCTCAGGAAGTATGAAGAGATCATTACCTAGCGATAATACTCCGACGAAGAAGCAAAGGACTTCAAGGAGCCCGAGAAGAGATCACGCAGTAGTTCCACCGATGGTTAATGATCCAAGAGCATTGCCTATGGATCAGAGAGTGTTCAACATGCATGAGAAGGAGTTGTCCTCGATGGAGTACTCTAGGGTAATCCAGATAGAGACTCCTCAAATGACCTTAAGAGATAATCCGGAAGCCTTCATCAATCAATTATGCTATGGCAATGAACCATTCTACGATAGATTGGAGCAGATACTGACTGCCCATATGAACCTCAAAGTAAGCACCAACAAGATCTATATTGTCAAGTGCGATACATTCTCAATTAACAGCTTCATCGATAGGAAGAGCATCCAAGATCTATTCCAAGCAGCGATTCATGATAAGCTCAATAAGGACTTAGCTCAAGAGAAGTCAGGGGTAATCTTCAAGACAAAAGATGCTGTCAAAGTAAAGTTAGCAGTCTTCGATAGCATGCAAGGAGGATGTTGTAGGATACCGAAGTTATCAGAGTTTATTGCTAATAAGAAGTGTTGTTGTACAGTAAAGAACACTGACGATCGATGCTTCCTTTATTGCATTGCGATGTTCTTAAGACCTTCCTGTGGTACTCATCCTGATCGTCCAATGGTTGATGATAACATGTTAACTTACCCAATGGACTTAGGCTTCCATCATAACAAGATTCAACAGTTACAGGAGAAGAACCACATCCATGCGCAGATCCAATCTACTAACCGAAGATAGACAAGCATTTAAACAACCCTCATGTGAATCTATTCTACCATGAATGACACTTCTGGATAGTCATGAGTCTTAGTGCCCTTATGAAGAGATCGTACTCCAAAGACACCGCAAGAAGAACCGCAACACTTACTTTTGTTGCCCTTACTGTTGTTCAGGAACAACTTCCTTCCGTCCAGTTCCTTACTCATCAAAGTTATCCCTGTCAGAAGCTTATCAAGTACCGTATCAAGAGAGAGTTCCCTGACTCAAACGATTATGAGAAGAGTCATTGCTTCATTAAGAATAATGAAGTTCATAATAAGTATATCACAGATGTAGGTCATATGACAAACTAACTTTATATTTGCTAATAACTCATTATAACTAAGATAAAAATAATATTAGATTGTTTTAAAAGTAATTATATGATGAGAGCGGCTCAACGGCGCAACCGGCTCAACGGCGCACAACAAAGCCTTTAAAGTCTGAGAAGGATTTAGCTGATGATATTGGATTAATGATGATAATGTTTTTGAAGATGTTGATGATGATAATGAAGTTATCAAAATTAATGTATCAAAACCAAAGGTAAATATAAGAAAGATAAAATTACACCATCAGTTAAAGTAAGTAATGATGAAGATAAAGTAACATCACTAGCTAAAGTTGTTACTGATGAAACTAAAATTACACCCAGTACCAAAAGTTATTATCAACAAAGATACCTTAAAAGAAATGGAAGATAATGTTAATAATGATAAAGATTATTATTACAGTAAGCATAGTTGGGCTAATCCTAAAAAAAATTATATAGCCAACACTTAAACCAATATTACCTAAAGTAAATTATGAAATTGCTGAGCCACCACCAATAGTTCGTGAAAAAACCAATTGTTAAAGAAATAACACCACCATTACCACCTAAGCCATTGCTAAAGATTGCACCTAAATCATCCTGGACTTCTCTTGAGTTTATCAATAGGGTGTAAATTTTGTTTTGAATTTGCTTTGAAATTTCAACAGTTTGTTAATATATATTCAAAACATAAACTGTAATATTATATTTCTGTATTGTTCTTTTTTATATTCATTCTACTGTTAATATATATCAAATTGTTTTTCATAATGACATAAAGAGATACAAATGGGATAGAAAAAGTGTAGAATGTCCTTCATTGTAGAGATAGTATTGAATTAATTAAAATAAAGAATAAAAATGAATCAGAATTTTTAATGTATGTAAGGACAGATAATGATTATATTTCTTTGTCAGGTTTAGAAAATGACGATTATTTTTATGGATGCAGTGTTTAAAAAATGGATAAAAAACATTACTCTTTATAAAGTAGGATTAAGTAATATTGATAATTCTAAAATCATAAATATTGAAAAGGGGAATTGGGGAGGTTCTTTACTAATTAATTTGCATCAGAATTATATTTAAAGAGGAAATTAATACAGTTAAATTAGATACATTATTGCATTATTTCACTTATAAAATACATGTTGCATCTGTTGATATGCAGGGTTATGAATTGTATATGTTAAATGGAGCGAATAAAATATTAGAAAGAAAATGTATAAGACATTTTTATATGGAAATTTGGTGTTTAGTATATAAAAGAATTAATATTACTGAAAATGATGTGTATAATCTATTTGAAAATTATAAAATCAAAGAAGAAAAGAAATGCACAGCTTTAAAATCTTTTTTTGAAATAATAGCATCGTTAAACGACTAGATTTTCAATAATTTATATAGGGAAAGTCTATTAATACGCCTTAAACTGTCAAAAATTGCAATATAATTGAACATAAAATCAATAAATCAACAATACATACAAACATATATATATAAAATAATAATATATAATAATATTTCATTAAAGTATTATTATTATTATTATCTGAAGATTGTTGGTTCTTTTCTACACTTTTCACGTATTTGTGTTATTAAAAATGAACTATTATTCCAATCTAGAAAATTTGGTATTATATAAAAACCTAAACACATCTCGCATTTTAATTTGACTTCTGTTCATTAATATGACTATATATTACTAAGTTTATAAATAAAAAGTCTTTTGTAAAATTATCAACAATATTTCTTGATAAAATACTAAAATCTTTCCTTTCTGTTGCATATAAAAAATTATAAAATCTATATATAATTTTTTTAAATCTTATTTAAGACATGTAATTTTTTTAGTATCTTAAATATTATTGTTAATTTTAATAGACTATATAATGTGTAGTATATATACAAAATTTCATTGAATTTAATCTTCTCAGTATTTAATGGCGGATGATTTTCATCAAATTTGCCATGAAGTAATAACATCGATTTATTACTGGAAAATTTACAAATAGTCATTATTTTATATATATTGTGTAAATAACTCTCTTTATGCGCTAATAAT
>NGBS01000935.1:0-21317 GCA_002245135.1 Proteromonas lacertae | reverse complement strand
GTGAATGGAAATGAAACTGTAAAGAAACTGTTGTTAGATCGTGAGTTTGTTGGAGTTTTGGAGTTATATGAAGAAATCGAAGAAAATTGGCTATTATGAGATGGAGAAATACTACAGTGGTGGTGAACTGATAATCTGTAAAGAGAGTGTGTGTGAAGTGTTGATGTTTTGTTTATGTTATTGTGAAAAAGAGATAATAAATGATTGTTATGAATTTATGAAGAATAATATAGATGATGAGGTATTAATGAAATTAATTCATATATGTAATGTATTTGGTGGATGTTTGAGAGAGATAGAAGACTTGAAAAATATGGAAATAGAAAAGCGAGGATATAAATATTTATATAAGAATGAATATTTGCTGAGATTAGAAATGAATAATTTGATTGAGATATTAAATATGAGAGATGTGATAATTCGAAGTGAGAGTTGGTTATTAAATCGATTGTTAGAATGGTATAAATTCCAAAAGAATGAGAAAGATAATAAAGAGATTAAAGATGATTTTAAACAATTGATAGAAGAAGATATCGATGATGAAAAGATAAAAGAGAAAGAGATAGAAAAAGAGAATAAAGAAATGTTGAAAGAAATGAAAATAGAATTAAAGAAAAATGAATGTAAAAATCATATAGAAATATATTTAATAAAAGATGAGAGAATTCAAAATGTAATAATCAACAATTACAATGAGATAAAGATGAAGACTTTAATGAAGAAGAAAGAGGAATGTTGGATAAAATGGAAGAAGAAGAATTGAATGATGAAATACTGTGTATATTAGAAATGAATAATATAAAAATAACAGAAATAGCATTGATGATAATGAAATATAAAAATATGAAAAGGAAAGTATAAATACTAAAAATATATTTAAATAGAATATATCTCAAATATGGAAAAGAGAAATCTATTGGATAGATTATGTATGGAATATAAAGATAATAAAGAAATCGAACAATGAAATGTTTATGTTTGTTTATTGATGATAAAAAGAGTGTTTCAATAATAGAAGAAGTATGTGGAAAAGAATTCTTTTTAGAATATTGGAATGAAGATAATTATCTAAATTCCAAATTTAAAGAATTATTATAGAATATATAAAAGAGAATAAACTGAGTTTCGAAGAAGAAGAAGAAATGATTATAATAATGAAAGATAAAGAATTATTGAAAGAATTAAAAACAAAAGAAATCACATCATTTTCATATCCTCATACAGAATATTTATTTGGATTAAATGAAGAAATGTCAATAATTCCTTTATTTGATGGAAATCGATGTGAATTTTCAATAAATCCTTCATTGCCAGATGGTTTAATGATAGAAAAAGAAAATGGAATAATTCATGGAAAAGTGAATAAAGTAATAGAAAAGAGAGAATATGAAATAAGTTGTAAGAATATTGTAAATGAAAAGAAAATCAAAATATCATTAGAGTTTGTCGATGTGAAATTCACAGAATTTAACAAAAATCATGATATTTCAATATCAAATAATGGAAAATTAATAACAAATACAGATTATAAGTGGAATTATTGTTATTTGAATTTGAAAATGGAAAATGGAGTTTATCATATCAGATATCAATTTCATCAAAATGGAAGTTATTATGATGAAATGATGTTAGGATTATCAACTGATAATACATATTCTGGTAATTATATTTATTATCAATCAACAACATGTAATTATTATGCATTTAATGGTAAAAGTCAAGATATTACATCATTATGTCATATTGGAAGAGTTGTTACTTCAAATCCAAATTTCAATAATCATGGAGATGGTTCAATTTATGAAGTGATTGTTGATATGGATAAAAGAAAATTTTGGATAAGTCATAATGATTCATCTCCTGTTTTACTTGTAAAAGATTTACCTTCTCCATTATATCCATATGCTGAATTAGTGTGGATGAACACTTCTTTTGAATTATTATCAGTTTGCCATAAAACAGGTTAAATAATATGAATTGTACATTAAACATGTTTTTTTAATATCTAATTAACTTATGTTAGTCATAAAAAAGTATAAAATATAAATAGCTCGACTTACTATTTTCAAGGCTTGATTCTATTTTCTATTTTTCTGTATAATGGATGATTAATCTAGAAAATAGTAATATAGTTTTTATAATATTTTGCATTTTAAGAATTTGTTTAGTTTAAGAAGTTAAAGAGAGTATATTATCTATCAAATGATGTAATATCGTAGATATTTGTAGAGGTTAATGGATATTATTTTCTTTCTACCTATTGTAACTATTATATCTACGATCATTTCGTTTTCTATTCATTAAGAATATATAACTCTTAATATATGCAAAAAAGGAGTTGATGATATAGTAGAGATGAAAGAAATGGATTATGTGTATAAGAATGATATTTTTCTTTGATATTAATGGTTTACTAGTTTTATTGCAAAGAGAACAAATGTGGGATGTATGAGTAGTAATAAAAGATAGATTTAAAGAAAATGAAAAACTAGAAAAAGTATAGTTGTTTATATAAATTGTAAATCCTCTCCTATTGCATATAGTAAACATGGCAAACACATGAATTCAGTTTATTAGAATATGATATAGAAGAATGATGGTTATTTAATAATACATTATTATTATAATAATTCATTTTCTTTAAATTTTTATATTTCATTTTTTTATCAATATAAAAGAACACACAACACATTTACAAATATAATTATATATAAATAATATTAAAATCAATTATTATTATTATTATTATCTATTATTTCTTCTTCTACATTATTATTCATCTCATTCTCATTATTTTCATTATTAATATCAAATTCACCATTCAATGACATATCTACTACACCTTCATCTCCCATTTCACTATAATTAATTGTACTAAAACCACTTCTTAAAGTAGTTCCCATCTTTTTACTTTGTCTCAATGTATCATGTAATGGCATTGTCTTATTTTCAGGAGGCATTCCTTTCCAATCTTCATCTTTAATATGTTGTAAATCATTATACCATTCACCATCATATATTTCTCCAGAACTACAAGTTAATGTACCATGTCCTTCACGTTTATCATCTTTCCAATCTCCAGAATAGAAATCGCCATTTGAATATTCACAATCTCCTATTCCATTTCTCATATCATTTGCCCATTGACCTGTATAGTGACTGTTATCTTCATACCAACCTTCTCCATCACCACTTCTTACATTTAATTCATACCATCCTTTATATTCAACTAAGTAATTTGGCATATCATAATGATGACCTTCTCCACTTCTATTATCATCTAACCAATTACCTTCATAAACTGATTTATCGTTATAAGTCATTACTCCTTGACCATTCTTCATATCATTTCCCCAATTACCTTCATAAATATCTCCATTACGATATTCACTTTTACCTATTCCATTTCGTACATCTTCTGCCCATTGTCCAATATAATGTTCTAATAGATCTTTAACATCATTATAATAATTACATTCACCATTTCCACATTTCTTATCATATTTATAATCACCAAAGTAAACATAATTTTTAGTAGTTAATTTGCCTTGTCCATGTCGTTTATCATACTTCCATTGTCCTTCATATACATCGCCATTCTTATAGAAACAATTTCCTTTTCCCCATCTCATATCATCATCCCAATTACCAACATATTTATCACCATTTCCATATTTACATTGACCATGTCCATAACGTTTATTCTTCTTCCATTTACCTGAATATACATCTTTATTATGATAATGACAAACACCATGACCAGAACGATCATTTCTGATCCAATCACCTTCATAGTAATCATTATTATGATATAAACAAGTACCTATTCCATGCCTCATATTATTATGCCATTCTCCTTCATATGCATCATCTTCTTTGTTTTCTCCTTTTCCTTTTCCTTCTCTTACATCATCTTTCCATTCACCAACATAGTGTTTTTCAATTCCTTCATTTCCATGTGTTATTTCACCTTCACCATTTCTTCGATCATTCAACCATAAACCATCGTATAATGTACCATCAACATAAATACATTTTCCATGACCATGACGCATATTATTTCTCCATTCTCCTTCATATCGTGAATCTTTACAATGAAACGGACCTTTTTCATTATCTTCTCCACCATATGTACATATACCCATTCCTTCTCTGTTATCATTTACCCAATCACCTTCGTAAATATCTCCATTATTATATACACATTTTCCTTTTCCATGTCGCATATCATTATGCCATTGTCCTGTATAAACATCTCCATTTATATATGTGCATTTTCCATCACCTTCTCGTTTTCCATTCTTCCAATTACCTTCGTAGAAATCACATATACTATTATCATCTACACCAAACTTTCCTTCTGGCTCAGGTACTGGTTCTGGTTGACCTTCTACATCTACTTCATACATACTTCCTGTTATTTCACCATTTACACTACCACCATAAATATAATATAAATTAGGATTTTGATAATTATTACTGATTGAATGGCCAATTCTATAACCATTAGGAGTTGTTTCATAACATTCAATTGGAGACATTTTCATTTCATTTATTGATAATTCATAAAATGGAGGAGATTCAATCATATTTTGGCCTCCAAAAACATAATACTTTTCATTACATTCTTTCAATTTTTCTATTATTACAGCACCTGGGTCAGCTGGTGCTTCTTTATTACTTCCAGTTGGTTTCTTTTTTGGACTTTTTGCTGCTGGTTTTGGCTTTTGTGGTTTTGATTTTTTTGCTCCTTTTGCATTTGTTGTAACTTCTTCTTCAACAACTTCTTCAAATGGCTTTTTATATAGAGAGGATGTAACATGCATACATAATATAGATGGAAATAATTCATTAATATTAGAAGCTTCTATTACACTTTCTTCCTCAATGTTATACAATACAACATCATTAGAAGCACCTTTGTTTGTTACTCCTCCTATTATTAATAAACTATTGATTGATTCTATATAATTCATTGTATGATAAACACGAGCAGTGAATGGTAATGCTGGCTCGATTTCTTCCCATATGTTTTCTTTACAGTCATATTTCCATAATTTATTATATACAACGGAACCTTCACCTTTTCCACCAAATATATAGGTTAGATTTGTGGTTGAACAACATGTTCCATAACTTATTGGAGGAGGTGGTGTTAATGTCATTTCTGAATTTATTGCAACTTCTTCCCAGGCTGGTGGTAAATTAGTTGTATTGAAACGAAGTAATTGTGAAGTTAAAGAATGATCAGCCAATTCACCTCCATAAGAATAAATATTTTTATTATATATCCATACACATGCACCTATTTGTATATTATATATTTTTATGATTGTTATACCTATTCTATTTAGAAATTTACCTGAACTATCTGTATATCTAGTAAATTCTTTTGTTTCAACATCAAACACTTTAACTGTTAATAAATCAGTGTCTGATACATTGGAATTAAAACCTCCGATATAGAACACTCTATGAAAAAAAGTAAATGTATTGCTGTATACAAATTCTCTATAGTACATGTGGCATGACCATAACATGGATCAAAATCATTAATTGTGTGAAATAATACCATTTAAAGAAAAAACGTTACTTTTCAAACCTTCATGTTTGCCGAAACGAATCTATTTTATTTAAACAAGCCAAGCTACTTTGACCGTTTTCATATTTTTATTTTATCTTTTTTGAGAGAATATGGCCGATAATGCTGCTGCAGCTAATGGAAAAGGAGGAACCATAGGAGGAAAAGTCGATATGATTTCATCAAAATTTGATCCAGTATAACATTACCATATTTTATGTAACAGGTACAAAGAGATCAAATATGGACAGAAATAATTCATGCTGAAGGTAAAGTCGATAGGAAACCACCAGAATTTAACCCTGAGACTATTAGAAAGAAAGGAACAGCTCATCTTGAATATCCAATGACTTCATCACAAGAAATTGGGTATATTTATTTTTATTAATGGAATTATGAATAGATGGTTTTCAGAAGAAGGAAGAGATGTATTTGAAAGAGAACAGCCTTGGAGAAAGCCAATTGCAACAACTAAAATTACTCAATATGGAGATGAGTACGTGTATTTATTCCATATTTCACCATTTTATCATGCTCCTGCAGCTAAAAAGTGATTTAAGTGTATATTTTTAATTAGTTGTTTAATTGTATTATATTTATGAAATTATTGTTTGTTGATGAGAAAGTACACTATGTAACTAATATTCAAAAATGTGTTTAGAAAGCGAATATTTTTAATTATTCTCAGTAAGAGGAATAGTTCTATAATTTTGGGAAATATGAATAATGCCATAGAAATATTATTTTATCTATTCATTGTGTGTTTTGCTTCAGTTTCTGCTAAAATTACTACAAGTATTCTTCTTTCATTGATTTTTATTATATTAGATAACTACAAAGATAATAAATATGATTTGCTCAAAGAAAACATCAATATACAATTAGATGATGTAAAATTCTATAAAAATTCATATATGCTAAGATATGAAGGCAATATTACATATAATGAATGGAAGACATGCAGCAGAGATATAAATGAAAATAAAATTCTAATATCAATTATGCTTTCCGAAAATGAAATAGATGAAAATCATTTTTCTTCAATTGATGTTAGAAATATTATTTGTGATGGAAATATAGTGATTGGATTAACAACAGATGTTAATACTACTTATTTTGGAGTTATTTTATTTGATAATACAACAAATGAAGTGATATGTTCTATTATAAAGAATATTAATAACAATTATATGAAGAACACTTGCGGTAAAAGTGCTAATAACAATAATAAACTGAAAACTGAATATATTATTCTGATTGTTATAGGAAGTGTAATATTTTCAATAGTATTTATTGGATGTTTAGCATATTGTTGTATTAGATGGAAGAAGTTAAATAACCAACCAAAAGACAACAACGGGATTTATGGAAGTTTAATAGTATAGAAATTAAGAAATATCTTTTCTTTGTTATTGTTTGTTATAACCATTTATTTATCATCATCATCACTCTCCATTTCACTCTCAATATCTTTCTTAATATCTTCTTCATCTTCATCGTCATATTCTTTTTCACAATATTTATTCATATCTTTTATATCTCCACATTTTTCAAATTCTCTATACAAAAACTCATCACGCACATGATGGGTAGTGATATATACTGGTCTTTTAACTCGATTAATACATTCGTTCAATTCATCAGGTGTTTCATTCGATATACGGTTAGACATTAAACATACCTTCTCTAAGCATCTCATTGGATTTATATTCTCAATAACTGCCTTTACACCATCTATTCTTGTTTTTGTACCATTTAAATACAATATCTTTAAGTATTTACAATATTTCATGTTTTCAGCTAATGCTATTGCTCCTTTATCAGATATTGCAGTTTCTATATTATTATTATTATTATTATTATAAAAATATACGAGTTAAGTACAAATACTTCAATCTTGTTAATGAAGAGAAGCAGTTGGTGAATTCTCTAAATCCTTCATCAGTAAAGTTAGAACCCCAAAATGATATCATCCCCAATCTAGGTAATATATCTTCTTGTTGAGATAATGCTTTTAATCCCTCATCTCTGATATCAGCATGTTTTATCAATAAATTTCTTAAGTTTTCAAGACAACCTAAGTTGTTAATCAGATTTATAATCTCCTCTGGGTTTGTTGAAATATTATCAAGGTTAATTCCATACAAAGAATGTTTAAAGTCAGAAAATGTAGTATATAAACCTCTAGCCCAACTATCATCGAATACACACCCAGTCATTTTAAAGATACGTTTTTCATTAATATAATTTTCGATATCTCCTTTGGTTGGAGTTGTTTCCTCCTAATGTAGATAAAATATATTATAATACCTTCTTTGGTTTAGTTGAAATGCTTTTAATATCACTCATTTGAAGTAAATTTTGATTTTTAGCACTATCAAAAACTCTAAATACAATTTGATTGGCTAGCATTATCACTTTCGCGCCATTTTTAATAAGTCTTATAAACTGCGTATTATTCACAGAAAACTATGTATTTCATCAAATATCTTTAGAATAATATTTTACATTTCCATTTCAGTTACAGTTGTATTATATCTTACACTTTCTTTTCAAATCATTCTGTAGGTTTAACTACATTTCAGAAACTAGTGAATGCTTGATGAAAGTTCAACGTTGACCCTTTTTGTGGATTAACATTATTATCGCATTATAACTGAGATACAATAAATTTTATTAAAACACTTATCAGTCATCTACTCCAACAAAGCGAACGTGCCATTTTGGTAAAGTGATTGATTAAACTGAAACTATAACCTCTAAATGTATTTTAATCTTGTGGTAAGGTTATTATAATTATTATTTCTCTATAAAATGGTGTTTATGACAATCAATTTTTAAATTTATAATAATACACTTTAATACACTATAATACATATCATTTGTATTTTCAAAATAATGATAAATAGGAAGAATAAATATTATTTATATCCTTCTTTTTGTTATTCCAAACAAACAAACAAATATATTGATTAACATAGTATAACAGTTAATCAAAAATATAATTTCAATAATATGAATAAAATGAACGTAATAAAACAATATTACATCATTGCAACTTGAGTTTGACATCCTTCACCACTAAAGCCATCAAAACATTCACAAACACCTGTATTGTAATTACAAATACCTCTTCCACTACAATCTCGATATTCATTTCCTACTGTATTTGTTGCTCCTTCTGGATCTGCACTGGATGGACATTCGATTAAACTACAATCATATCCACGATGTCTTTTATCACATAAACATCCATAGATTTGATCATCAAATGAAACATCTGTTCCAGCTTTATATTCACCAATATGTTTATTTCCATAACCTTTATAATCTTTCAATTCTTCATTCGATAATAATTCACTTAAAGCAACACATCGACCATTACCATTACAATTATTTGGACAATCTAATCTTTGACAAGCACTTCCACTAAATCCATCATAACATTTACATATACCACTACTTCGATCACAACTTCCTTGACCACTACATTCTATTGAAACATGAGTTGATCCTTCAGTCTTATATTCTATATCAAATGTTAACTCTTGTGGAATTATTACATTATCTTGAAGTAATCTTAATCTTGGTTTTGGTTTTGTTGGAACATTTATTTGATTTGATAATAATATCTTAAATCTCTTTTTATCATTATTTTCGACTTTCACTATTTGAGATGATTGACTACCTAAATCATTTTCACCAACTCTAAATCGGAATGTTATTGTTGTTCCTGGATATAACATCTTCTTACTTTCAGCTTCTATATATGAAGGAGGAATTTCAAAGGATGGACTTGGCTTGTTTAAATTGAATAAATTCATTTTATCTCCTTTATCATCAGAATCACTTCCTGAATTTGTGAAAATTGCACTACTAACGAATGATACAATTACACTTCCATCTTCTGTCTTTCTTTCTTCACTTTTACCATTTTCACCTATTACACTCTTTCCATAATAATATTTTCCATCTTTTTCTTTTCGAACTAATTCCCATAAATCACTATTCTCTATTTCTATTTCTCTTCCATTTACATCACTCAATAAATAACAAATACTCTCACCATCTTTTGGTTTTTCACCATTAAATGTTATTTTTAAATCATTAACATTTCCATTCTTCACATTGGATAAAGTTACTTCATAAAATGATAATATTCTATTATTAATATCTATTTCTTTTGAATTATAACAAGTCATTTTCTTTTTACCATAAGAATATCCAATTTCACTTAATATTGTTCCATAACCACTCATTGTTATGTAATTCAATTTACCTTCATATTTAATTGGATTATAAAGTGTCATATCATTTCGACTAGATGAATAACTACAACTTGTTATTTTATCTTTTGAATTTGCATTTTCAAATTCATAAAAGGCACTTTGTATTTTATTATCTTTATAAATTATTCCTTTTACATCTACTAATTCTACCTTATTATCTTCTATTTTACATTGTAATTTACCTCCAATTATTGATAATTTTGATAATACATCATCACTTACATAGTTACTGATTTTATATAAATTCTCACCTATTGTTGTAGTAGTTGGTGGTGGTGGTGTAGGTGGAGTTGTTGGATCAGTAGGTGTAGTTGTTGATAAATATATCACATAATATGGAGAATAACCAGATGCAATGCTGATATCAGTTACAGTAATTGTAACTTCTTTTTTATCTTTATCTTCACTAATTGTATTTACTGTTAATTGAATATATTCTTCTTCTAATGGACTTGCTGTTTTTATCATTTTCAAATAGAATTTCTTTCCATTTTTTAATTTACTTACTATATCAAAACCTTCTTCTGGTTTATATTCTGTTATTTCAATTGTATTTACTGAGTTATCTGATGAAACTAAATCAATCTTACTACCACTATTTAATATAATTACTTCACTATTATCTGATGGTCTTTTTCCTAATGTTGTTTTTTCTCCTAATACAAATTCACCATAAAAATAACTTTTACCATCACTACTTACTTGAATCTTATCACCAATTTCACTATTTGGTAAATCTTTTAATTCTAATGGTTTTGGATTAGTGAATGTATTTAATAAATAGCAAAGATAAGTACCATCATCAGTAGGTGTTGGATTAATAGTAAATGTAATACTATCACCACTAGCAGAATATGAAGCTGTATGAACATCCATTTTTTTATCAGCATTATTCATATTAAAACAAGCAAAACTAACTTTATCAGATTTAAAACCCATATCAGTAAACATTTTACCATATTTATCCCATGTAATAGTATATTCACCATCTAACTGTCTTCGTCCTGTTACTGGAGCTGGTGTAGTAAATGTTGATGGATTGAGTAATGTCAAATCTTTTCTAATATATGAAACTTCATAACAATCTAACTTTGCAGTATTTAAGTCAGTTTTTTCAGATTCAAAATAACTGAAGAATATTGTTTGGTTATTTCTAGCAATTCCTTTCACATCAATTTCAGTATCAGTTTCTTTATTTTCACCATCTTTAGGTGTATATTTGCATTTCAATTTTCCACCTTCTTTATTGAATGAATGTAATAAATCTTCAGCAAAGTAATATGCTTTATACAAGTAAGGAGGTGATGATGGAGTTGGTGTTTGTTTAATTATATTAGCTTTTGGTAGAGATGTTAATTCACTAATTGGAGATATTCTTAAATATGGCATTACTAAGTCAGTTGAAGCTGGAGTTGGTAATGCTATTGTATTAGCTGTAGCAATTTTTATATTTTTTTCACTAAATATTCCATTTGATAATATTGTTGTATAAACTTCTCTATCTACATCAAAATATGATTTATATTTTTCTTCAGCATCAGTATATGTAACAGTAAATGTATTACCTGATAAATCTGATGAAGTTATAGCAACTGGATAATTATTTTCTAATTTTATTATATTCTCAGGTGTATATTTACCAATTAAATATTTTTTAGTTGATTCATCTTTTCTCATATTATTAAATGCTTCTGAATATTCAATATCAATTGATCCATAAGAATTCATTAAACATAAACACATACTTGTGGCTGTTGGCTTTTCTTCACCTTTGAAAGTAAATACAACATTTTTATTAGCTGGATCAGCAGTAGTATCATATACTGCTTCTACTTTATCATATACAATTACTTCAGTAGTTTCTGTTGATATTGTTGTTGTGCTGTAACATGCAAATCTGAAATTATCATTTTTAAATATTTTACCTGTTGTATCTGGTGTAAGTAATCCCATATCTAATAATACTGGACCATATGATAGCCATGTTAATGATGTTATAGGATCTGCATCAGTAGTAACTTCTACTGTAGTTGGATTGAGTTGACTTAAATCATCTCTAGTTGATATTATACTATCACATTCTACTTTTGAATAAGTATCAGTTGCACCATCAGGTATAGCACCAATTCCTTTAAAATCTTTATCAAATAATACATTGGCATAATCTTCACCAAAACTAAGAATATCAACTGTAGTAGGAGATTTTTGTAGTGTTTCTGTACTATCAACCATTTTATAATATCTACAACTTAATATTCCACCACTGGGAGGTAATACATCCATAAATGCTTCCAATCCTCCAACCTTCCATAATTGACCATTACTATCATCAATTTTTGAAACTAATTTGATTGAGGGTATTGGAGTCTGATCTGATGCTTGTCTCTCATTGCTGTAATATTCACTCAACTCACGACTTACACTGCTGTAACTAACGGCTCCATTTTCACTTGGGGATTTGGAATGAACTGCTCCAAATGGATTACCAACGAAACAAGTGTGTTCACTACAGTCAGCTCCTCCATAACTCTCACTTCCATCAATACCAACATTTTTAAAACAATTACAAACACTTCCAACACAACTACCATGTCCACTACAACCATTTGGACATACACCTTCAACAAGTATAAATATACTCATTGAAAGTACTAAAAATAGCATTATAACGGTGTTTAATCTCATTTCAATAAAATGAAATTTTTAGAGATACGTTAAAACGACTATATTTTTGAATATTGTTTATTTAATTATTTGATGTAAATAAACAAAAATATCAATAGAAATATGTAATAATAATCATTATTCCACTAAATTTAATCAAATTCCATTTCATCACCATATACAACATTATTATCACACTTTCTAAATACTCTACATACAAATCTAACATTATCTCTACGATCCTCTATTTCTGTTTTAACTTTTTCTTTAACTTCATTTATGAAATTATTACAATCTATTTCATCTACATAAGTAAGCTTTGTACTGGATTTTAAACAAACTTTTCTTACACAAGCTACTGATACATTGAATAATTGAAATAACACCAACTTTTTCAATTAATGTTCCATTAAGATATAAATCCTTCAAATTTGCACATTCTATAATTCTTCCACCTAAAACAATCGCACCTTCATCGGTAATTGGTGTTTCTAATATATTATAACAAATATATATACGAGTCAAAGATAATGTCTTCAAATTGGTGAAACAAGGGAAGCAGATAGTAAAATTAATAAATCCTTCATTTGAAAAATTCGATCCCCACAATGAAAGATGAATTAATCTTGATAGAACCTCTTTTTGATAAGCTAAAGCCATTAAACCGTCATCGAATATATCAGAGTGTTTAATCGATAATGCCGTTAAACTACTAAGACAAGATAAGTTCCTAATAAGATTTTTGATCATTTCACGACATGTTAAAATATTATCTAAATTAATTGATGTAAAATAAGCAGAATAAATTGCATATGAATTACATAGCATAAATGCATATCTCGAATTGAATTCAGCTCCTTTAGTGTGAAAGTTATAAGATTTTGACATTTCATTTTTTACCTCCTCTTCTGTTGGTTTTGTAGCATCCTAATAAAAAATAAAATATACTATAATACATCATCTGGATGGGTTATAGATTGATTAAATAAGCTCATTGATGAGAAAATGTGAATTTTAGCTCTATCTACTAAATATATTTGATTTATTAGCACTACCACTTTCCAGAAAATAGTGAATTCTAATCCACACTCTAAGTTTGCTTTTATTTGCTTAATTTTACATACTTCCACAAATATGAAATATGATAGTGTCTAGCGTCTTAAAGATAATATATATACAATTTCAAAAGTGACTGTGTTTAGATATTAGTTATTATTTGATGAACCATACACTACATCCTTTGTATTAATTTTTATTGTGTCATTAATACCAACACATATATTCATTCGTGATAAAACAGTGTATATAATGATTAATTCTTAAATACATAAAATACACTGTAATACATTTCAATACATTTCATTTTGAATTTTTGCATTATTGATAGAATGGAAGTTGATAAAATGAAAGTAGATGAAATAAAGTAGAAATTTAATATTTTAATATGCATAGAAAGGAATTAAGTAGTAGAAATCTCGATACAAGTGGAAAGAAAGCAGAACTTGTAAAGAGATTAAAAGAAGCTATTCACCATGAGAGAGGCATGTCACCTTCCTCAGATTCTGGAAAGCCAGAAAAAGCTTCTTCAGTAGATTCAAGTAAACGCAAATCAAGCGATGAATCTGGTTCTGAGGATGATCACACAAATAAGCGAACTAAAAGTAGTGATTGGGCTCAAGAAGAAGATAGTTCAGAAAGATCAAGAACTGAAGAACAATCACAAAATCAAAACAATCAATCATCTGTAAATACAAACACAACAACAACCACCTATTATCCAGCAGCAGACTCTTCTTATAGTCAATCTCAACAATCTCAACCACAGCAACAACAGTCACAACAATATAGTGATCAATATGCACAATACTATTATTCTCAATATCCAACAACAGGAATGCCAACTGCAGTTCCAACAATTCCAGTAGTATCTCCACATTCACAACCATCACAAGTTTCTCAACAACAACAACAACAACAACAATCTTCTTCCTCATCATCTACTACTACTAATACAAGTATTGAATATGCTGAGCCAATTCCCAATAATCCAATACCAGATGAGAAGCGTAAAGTATTTGTAGGTGGTTTAGCTAGTTCAGTTACTGAATATCAAATTAAACAAATGTTAGATTCATATGGTCCAATAGAAAATGTATATTATATAATTTCCCATTTTTTCTTATTTTACTTTCTTAATTCTTTTCTTCATTCATTTTATTACAATTACTATTGCTGTTCTTCTTGTTTCTTCTTTATTTAATTATTTTAATCATCAATTAATCATAATAATAATAATATGATTTTATTATTAGTAAAAAATAGTAAGTAAGAATGAGAGAGATAGAGATAGAGAGAGAATTTATTAATTATAATAAAAGTATATGACAAATTACATATATATATATATTGTTTTATATATATTTTTGTTTATAAATTTATTTTTATTTTAATTAAAGAAAGTTGTTATTATTACATTTACTGTTTTATCCTTTTTATTCTCATTTTTCTACTTTATTCTATTTATTTATTTATTTAATATTTATTTATATATATTTATTAGATTCAATTAATAAGAGACAATATCACAGGAATATCCAAAGGTTATGCCTTTGTCCTCTTCACCAGTGATGAGCCAGCTAACAGATTAATCAACATGCAATCCATCGATATCTGTGGGAAATCAGCCACATTACGTCCATTAACAGATAAAAATTCAATAAAAATATTTGTTGGCGGAATCTCATCACTTAGTGAAGATGATATTCGTGAATATTTTAGTCAATATTGTAGTGTATTAGAAGTAACACTGATTAAAGACCAAGTAAGTCAAAAACCAAAAGGTTATGGATTTGTAGCTTTAAGTGATAGAAAGAAAGGTGAAGAAATAATCAATGAAGGTAAAGTACAGATTAAAGGTGTTTATGTGAATGTAGGTAATGCAACTAAACGAAATACCAACACTAGCAACAACAACAACAATAATGGCAATATGAATGGAAGTAATGGAGGCAATATATATCCTAATGTGTATGGGATGATGGGTGCTGCTGGTGGAATGCTTCCTGGTGTTGGAATTCCTGCAATTTACCCTGCTACAGGTGGGAATATGATGATGATGAATAATGGATATTATCCATATTCTTATTCATACCCTTATTATGCATATCCTACTGCAGGTATGCCACCACCTCCGGCAGCGGCTTCTGCTGCTTCTAGCGCTGATAATAGTAATACAAATAGTGGTTATGTTGGATATTATGGTTATGGAACAAAATAAGTAGAAAGATATAATTTTTTATAAATTATGTGAAGTTTTTGTTATAAAGGAGTGTAAAATTTCATTTTAATAAGTTTGATTTCTATCAAGCCTAATTTTGTTGTTTAACTCATTTTCGATAGTTTCTAATTATTTTTTAGGGATAGAACTTATAGAATTTAAAAATTTATTAAGATATAAATCATGTCCACCAAAGCAAATAAAGCTGTAGAGAAAGAAATGCCACGTATTATTTTTTTTACTTACTTATATAGAGAGTCCACATACTGGAACCACATTAACACCTATCACTGTAATGTATAGAATACTTTTTAAAATAAAAATAAATAGAGAACCACCATTTAGAAGTCACAACAACTCAAACATCCATGAAGATATTCCAGCAACTAAAATGGAAGAGAAAAATAATGATTCAACAGCAATAACACGTCATGCAGCATTCATAAAGAGAAATAGTAGAATATCAAAGAATGTAGGAGAAGTTATAAGAATTAGTAGTGCGAAAATATCTAAAAAGAAAGTAAATAACCCACTGTATAGTCCAAGAGCTAATATAGAAGAAGAATCTTTTCTATGTGAAGTAGAAGATGTATTATTCTCAATATTGTTAATATATATATTTAAAATAGATATTAAATACATTTCCAAACGAAGACAATGATGATTTAAAAGCAATATTCAAACTCGTAAAAATGGAAAATGAAGTAGAATTAGAGAATGAATTACGTAAAAGATTAAAGAGTGGAGTAGTTTGGGAAGATTTGTTTATTTCATTATTAGATCCAAAACAAGAGTGTAAAATAAATAGACATATAGTCAATCGATTTTTAGCAAGAATAGAATTCTTAGGTAAAAAAATATTTGAATTTGAAAATGGTATAATTTATATTTATTATATTATATTATATTATATATATATAGCAATGTCACCTCGTTCTCCAGGTGTAATTTCCAAATCCACAAACTCGTTTCGAACCACAGAATCAATTGATTTAAGTGTAAAAGATAATGCCAGTAAATGCAGTAATAAAAACAGTAATAATGAAACTGCAACAATGAGTGCTAGAAATTGGAGAATTACTAAACATATGATTATATCATATGTTCGATTAACTAAACGTAATAATACACCTTCAACAGTAATAGAAAAATCTCCAACTCCTCCAACAAGATCAAAATCAGCATCTTCTATCAATAAAACATCCAGTAATTATTTAGAAAGTCCAACACACAGAACGGCGAAGAAGAATTGGGCTTTATTGAAGAATTTAGTGATTGTAATGAGAGCATTTGAAGATAAAGGAATCTATACAATTGATAATTATGATGATTTAGAAAAAGATATTGAAAATTTTGTTCCAACTCAATGTACAAATGAAGAATTATTTAGAAAACAAATCAAGCCATTGAGGAGAAGTTCATCGTTTTCTTCATTTCCTACACAAAATAATTCATTAATGGCATTACCAGAAACAATAGAAGAAAATGATACAGGTAAAACTGGTGATAAAGAATATAAAATGAAAGGAAAAGATGAAAATAATAATAATAATAAAAAGCCAAAACCAGTAACAATGCAAATATCTCCAGAAGTATTTGTACGTCCAAGAGTCTATTCAATTCCACAAGCAATTTCAAAAGAAGTATTTGACGAAGCAGTAGAAGAAATCAAGAGAGAAAGTGAATGGTTTAGGTGTTGTCGAGTTGGTGGTAATGAAGAGATAAAAAGAATGAGAGAAATAGCCAATAAAGATCCAAAAAGATATTATCAAAAGTATGATAGGAGAAGGCTAGTAAATAGTGTAGATGATGATAACTGTACAGCTCTATATATTGCTTGTCAAAATGGTAATTCCAGTGTAGTAGAAATATTATTAGAAATGAATGTAGATCCACGAATTTGTGCTATTACTAATGTTAAACCACATGTTGAAGAAAGTCCATTAGAATGTAGTGCAAGATGGGGATATATCAATATTGTCAGTATATTTATATTATATTATATATATATAGAATTATTGGTTGCTTATTTATCAACAAATGTTGATCATGACACATATTCAGCTCAAATTAATAAAGCATATAAAGTAGCAAAAGGTAAAACTAAAGACTTTTTAAAGAGTAAAAGGAAGAGAAAGGGATTTATGATGTGTTTATCATCTTCATCATAGTAGTTATTATTATTATATATACATGTGAAACTGTGAAATATAATATTATATATATATAATTGTATGTAGATAATTGTGTATCTTCTTTTTTTATTGTTTTTATTATGTATATCAACACAACCCAATGGAAATATCGATTTATAAATAACTAATAATAATATATAATATTAGTTGATTTCTATTTTTTACATTTATAAACTGGAATACATCCACCTTCACATTTACAAGTTCCGCAATATTCAACTGGTAATACACTAGCATCAAAATGATACAGTAGTTCCTTCATATCGTTAATAAATACTATTTTATTCTTAACAGCAGTTGGCAAAAACGCATACACAACCATCCAAATTGATTTGAAAATGAATGGAATATTAACAACATAAAATTTACCACTATATCCATTGAAGTATGATTCCTCCGATAAAGCCTATTATTTAGAGTTTATAAATTGATAATTAAAATACTTGAAAAAAATCTAAGCCTTTCTTACTCATATGCGAGAAAAGTGTCATTCCACTTAAATCTACAATAAATACAACATTCAAAAATCCCACATTATTCTTTTCTTGATTTTCTCTTGTTAATTTTATTGTTTTTTCACTGAAATAGTAATAAGCTCGAATTAATTCTTCTTCTGTATATCTTGAAAATGCATCGTCTACTTTTACATGTCCTAACTGTACTAATACGAGAGGCTATTGAAGAAAATTAAACAAAATGTTATTGTTATATATTATACTCGTCCTTGTTTGTCTGCTCCATGTATTCTATAAAATATTTGTTGAAGTTCTTCGTCCATCTGTGTTTATAAAATAAATTTTTATAAAATATACAGCTTCAGCTTCTTTATTTTCCAAAATATGGTTTATACGCTTTTGCTTTCTCCAATTATATACATTATTCACAGAGTCAACTACAAATAAATATTAATTGTGTACTTGTTAATTTTTCATCAAAATCAAAATGCATTAATGTTCGATATATAATATCATCCCTATATTTTTCATCTATTTCATAGTAGACATTGAAAATACCATGAACCTTTGGTATCTGTTCTGAAACTCGCTTAATAGCTTCTTTAGACGCTTCACATATCGTAGTTGAATCAGCACTCATAGAAATCTAGGATATACTAGCTATTAAGCCAAAAAAAGAAAAAGACTGGCTTAAGTATGAATTTCGAGCCAAATCTTAAGCTTGTGAAACTGAACATCTTTCATGTTTGATATAGAGCAAAGCAAATAAGATATGAAGAGAATATAATATTTTTATTCGGTTTTATATAAATATAATCACAAGTATAACAGAAATATATGAAAATAAAACCGTCATTTCAAGAATTCTTCGATTGACTAACTATTTTTAATCTAACTATTTAATAAATTAATTACTTGTAAAGAAATAAGTGTTTTAAGCGTTTTATAGAATAAAGCCAGTTGAATAAATGATGTTTCTGATTTAAATTTTTCATTATATTTATTAAATCAAATAGACTGATAATAAATACTCCAAAACAAATAAGCATTTCATTTTAATAATCATTCATTTTTTAAAAGTCGTTGGTTTTTCATAATAGATTATCAAACTTCATGAGGTTTGTAATTTTATAATGCAATTTTAGAAAATGCCACCTTCACAGTGCTTTATATGTAAATCTAAACCAGTATTATCTATAGTTATTATCATAGGCAACTATTAAAAGACCAAAAACCAGTGAAAAATTATGCAAAGAGTGTTTTTACCTTGTATTTGAAGAAGAGATTCATGAAACTATCACAAAATCTTATATGTTTAATCCAGGAGATAATGTAGCCATAGGAGCATCAGGAGGTAAAGGTATATTTAATTCAATAATTTTGTCATAATAATTAATAGATTCAACCGTTCTAATGCATGTATTGAAGGTATTAAATGAAAGACATAATTATGGAGTTAATTTGATTTTGTTATCAATAGATGAAGGAATAAAAGGATACAGAGATCCATCTCTTGAAACAGTTAAAAGAAATAGTGAACAATATAATTTACCACTTCAAATTCTATCATATAAAGATTTATATGGATATACTATGGATGAAATTGTAGAATTAACAGGAGGAAGAAATAGTTGTACATTTTGTGGTGTATTCCGTAGACAGTGTTTGGATAGAGGAGGAATCAAGTTAAAAGCAAATTGTATAGCAACAGGACATAATGCTGATGATATTGCTGAAACTGTGTTAATGAATCTATTAAGAGGTGATATAAGTAGATTAGGAAGATGTGTAAATGAAATAAGTGGAGATAATGATAAAGAGAGTGGAATTGAAGAAGATGTTGAAAATGATATAAAAAGATGTAAGCCAATGAAATATAGTTATGAAAAAGAGATTGTATTATATGCATATTATAAACACTTGGATTATTTTTCAACTGAATGTACTTATGCACCTGAAGCATATCGAGGATATGCAAGAGAATATCTAAAGGATTTAGAAAGAATAAATTCAAGAGTAATAATCGATATAATAAACAGTTGTGAAGAAATAAAAGTGAAAAGTACAACAAAAGTGAGTATTAAGAAGAAATGTAAGAAATGTGGCTATTTAAGTAGTCAGGAATTATGTCAAGCTTGTAGTTTGTTAAGTGGAATAGAGAAAGGAATGCCTTTGATTCCTTTAGGAAGGAGAGGAAGAAAAGCAGAAGAGAAGCAAATATAAAGTTAGAAGAAGAAGAAGAAAAAAAAACATCTAAATAAATAAGTAAATAATAATAATAAATTATAAATGTTTGTTTTATTGTTTATAAGTGAAATAAATAGAAATCTAAATTGTGTTGATTATTTCATCTAAATTCCATTTAACACATTCTCTACTTTTGATATTTTCAACAGAGTTCGATGATCTTTTATTTGTAGATATGGATCAAGAGTATAAGTTCGTATTTGATTTCCAAAACTATTATCTCCTATACCACTTCTTATATCATTGATTGTTTTTAGTTTTTCTTCCATTTTCATTTTATTGAGTTTGGAATATAAATATTTAAAGCTAATGTCTTGCTTTGGAATTGAGATCTTTCATTTTCACACTATTTTGAAAAAAATGAATGATTTAAAATACTCTCACAGTTATTCCACTTGGTTTATGAGTAACTCTTATTCCACTTTCAGTTTTATTCACATTTTGTCCTCCATTGCCTCTACATTTAACTGGTTCTATTTCTATATCTTTTTCATTTATTTTATCATTTTTATTTTCTTTTATTTTTGGATAAACTAAAACACTTGCAAAACTTGTATGTCTTCCTGGATTAAATGGCGATTTTCTTATCAATCTATGCACTCCAGTTTC
>NGBS01000640.1:0-20223 GCA_002245135.1 Proteromonas lacertae | reverse complement strand
TAGCTATACTACGTATTTTACTACCACCATTCATTGGTAATCTAAGTCCACCATTTTGTCCAAATCTTTTACCGCCTCTATGTCTTCTACGTTTTCCATAACCATAATTACTAGCAGTGGAACTTATCTTATTTGCTATATCACCAATTTTACTTAAAACCAAGAGTATTAGCTACAGTACCTACTTTACCTGATATATCACTAATATATTTCTTATCTTTTAAAGTGTTATTTATCTCTTTAGCTTTCTCAATACCTCTTGTAATATTGTCTTTTGTAGCTATTTTTCTTATTTTATTCCATCCTTTCTTAAACAAACTACCTA
Source organism: Proteromonas lacertae (assembly GCA_002245135.1). Classification (NCBI taxonomy): domain Eukaryota; class Bigyra; order Opalinata; family Proteromonadidae; genus Proteromonas; species Proteromonas lacertae. Next base: position 19,898 of record NGBS01000640.1, on the reverse strand, counting down.
AACCAGCTCCCTTCCGTTTTCTAGTATGAAATGAAACAACTTTACCAGATTTTGTCCTAAACTTAACAGTTCCACCACCAGTCATAGATGAAGTATCACCTAAGAATCTACCATCAGGTGTAAAATTGTGACATTCTAGTAACTCTATGTCTTGCAACCCTACCTCTACGTCTTCTCTTACCATATCCCATATTCTCCTATACTGTTACTAATAGCTGGTCCAGCAAAAGGTATTAAACTAGCTGCGCTAGATAGAATTTTAGATTTTTTAACCAATCTTTAAACTTACCCATTAATTAAATAACATAAATATATATATATTAAAAAACGTTAAAGAATTTATCAAATGAATTGATATTCAATAAATTCTTATAGTTATTAATTATATAATGTTTAAAAGATATATCACAAATGACTATATAGCGTACAGGTGATTTACATAAAGAAGATGCACTCTCAAATTTGATATTGAAAAGATCATTAAAAAAATGTTTCCTAGACTACTAAAATATTTTAAAGGTGTTATACTATGGGATGAACTTAGCAAAATAGGTCAGCTATATAAAAATGATGATGTTTGGTGTGTAATACTTTGTACTAATACAACTAAAGATCCTGTAAGTAAAATTGGTCATTGGGTTAGTTTATGTGTTAACAATAATACTAGGAGGATAATGTACTATGATAGTTTTGGAGATAAACCAAAACAAATAACAAAGTTTTATAAAGATTTAACAAAATTAAAAAAATATCCTAATGATGAATATAAGATTAAAATAAATAGAGTTAAAAATCAAAGAGTTGATAGTGTAAGATGTGGTTATCATGCAATTTTGTTTTTAGTTGATATCATAGTAAATAATAAATCGTTTGTGCAAGCAACAAATTTTAATTCATTAAAAGGAGAAAAAAGAGCAAAAATGTTAGAAACAAAATTTAAAACTATATAATTTTTATTCTTTTTCTTTTATTATTGTGTGTAAACAATTTGGTATACAATTTTACTAATGATTGTGTCTTTCTTCTACGCTTTTTACCTAAACCATGTATTCTACGCTTAGCTGTTTCTCTATCATCAATAGCTCTTTGATTAATACTATCTCGATTTGCATTTCTCATATAATCATCAATTTTTAAATAATTATTTTCATCTTTATCATTTAATCTAGCATCTTTTAATACATAAATATTATCTTTCAAAGATACTGGTACTATCAGTTCTACTGTATCTCCTATCTTAACAAAGAATGGATAGTTATAGAATTTGTGAATTCCATCACCTGGTATATCGCATGACATATAATCAAACATTGGATCACTTATTACATACCATGCTCTATCACTTTCTTGCGATACTATTACTTTGATTTGTTTACATTTGATTTTTTTATCGTTAGGCCAATTTTTATCATAATCCATACCTATTAATACTTTTATGTTTTTATTTTCCTCTTCATCATCTGATAAAATATTGATACATGGATTATATATGTATATTTCCTGCTTAGCTTGTCTTTCATTAAATACTGTTCCTCTATGATTCTTTAACCAATATTCTAATAAACCAGTATATGAATATATATTTCTATTGTAATCATATCCATAAAACATCATATTGATACTACTGTAATTTTGAGGTATATCATTTACTTCAGTTGCATTATATTTAGATCTAGGTAATAAAGGTAAATTGATGTTTTCTTCTCTAACCCAATCAGTAAAGAACATATAACTCTTGCTTGAATTTTCATCTACAATTGTACAAGGTGGATTATGGTTATGTATAAATGCATCAATTGAATAGATTTTACCATTATTTGTTAACAATTGTGTATAAAACTCTTGTATTATCCTAGTTACACCTATTTTTGCACCATTTTCTCTATTAGCTAAAAATCTATGAGATTTATTAAAGTCTCTATTTGGATTTGGTATAGCATTAAGCAAATCATCTGATACTAAAAATGAAAATCTATCAGATGGTATAAGATGATGAGGATTAAATTGATTACTTAAACTAATTACATTAGATCTAGATACATTTGATACAGGAGGAGGTGGAGGTGGTTGTTGTTGATCAGTTCTTGCTGGCATAGGTCTTGGTGGCAAAGGAGGAGGTGGTATTTGATTACTCATATCACCAAGATCATAAGTGTCTGAATCTTCTTCAGTATCACTACTTGATGGATTATTATCATTATCTTCACTATCACTATTTGCAGGTGATGCATTATAAAATGCATTAACATTTCTATCAATCAAATCTGCAGTAATTGATGGATGCGCAGGAGGATAATTAGCTGGTGCAACATATCTCCAATTTCTATGATCTGCAACATTCATTCCAACATAAGCTGGAACTGATCTTCTATGTTTAATTTGACGGTTAAGTTGCGTATCTAAAGCTCTATTCATTCTAAAAGTTATAGGATTAGCAAATATATTTGTATTGATTTGACCTTGTGGTACATGCGCTTCTGTTAATATTTTTTGTATAGTTGCTAAATAGTTATATCTATATCCAGTTCTATTATCACCATCTGGTAATCCCATAAAATTTCTTCTATCAGGATGATATGGTAAAGTATATTCATTATCATTTTGATAATTACCACTTAACTTATCTTTTAATATTGGTATGTAATATAAAGCTAATATATACAAATCAGTTACACAGTTGTATATGATTAATGCAATTGAATAAGCTGTTTCTTCTTTTTGATTTGTTAAATACCAAAATTTAGTTCTCATTAAACGACCTATATAGAACTTTAACTTATCTTTCAGAGAATCACAAAAGCTAATTATATCATAATTTGCATTGTTGTTATTATTTTCATTATTATCATTGTTATTATTTCCATTGTTGTTATTATTGTTATTATCATTACTTCCATTGTCTGCATTTACTAATACTCCTCTTACCATATTATCATGTCTATTTTGCATAACATTTTCCGCTCTTATTTCAGCTGCACTATTATAATGTTCATTATTCATTATGTTAAAATCATTTTCTGGTTCTGGATGTCTTTCATCAATTTCATAATGAGTTTTTTTAATTCTTCTATTTTCTAGTTGTGTAACACCTATTCTCTCTTTTGGGTGTAAAACAACAAATGGATTTCTTTGTAATATAAAATCAGATGCCATACACAATTTATCAATACCATCTGCTATACGAGTTTTAAATATTCCACATTCTCTTGCATTAGCAGAATTTTCATTTCCTGCTAATTTTGGATTATAAGCTTCTAATGGTTTGCCATGTGCAAAAGGACCTGTTACAAATAAATTCTTACACCAATTAAACATTTTCATATGTTCATCATATAAATTATATATTCTATTAAATTCATGATTTGGCCATCCTATAGGAATTAGTCTATATTGCATAATCAATGCTTTGTTAAATCTTTTCACTTCTTGATTCACATAGTTATTCAAATCATCTTCGCTTATATCTTGAAATGGTATGACTTGATTCCTTCTATGTCTTCTTCTATGTCTTATTCTGCTCATATCAATAGGTACATTATCTTCATCTTCTTCATATTCATAATCATCATCTGTTGGTTCATCTTCTTCATCATTTGAATTGTTAACTTGTGGTTGTGGTTGCATATATATAACGATATATAAATTAAAGAATAATTCAAATAAAATTATATTTTAATATTTCTCAACAATTATAAATCATAATGCAACCTAAAGATAGTAATAATGTTATAAATAATAGAAGATCATAGTTCTTAACTACATCAGACTATGATTCAAAATTTTCAAATAGATGGACAAGATGTATTAATACTCCAACTATAACTGAAAAATATCAATATATGAGTTTAATTACTGCAGTTATTCCAAATAACTTCTATACAATACAAGATGAAGTAAATGATCATATACTCTTTAATTTTACTTATTATAGCTGCATTAATCCAGATGAAACAAATCCAATAAAATGGGCATACCCTGAAAACCAAAATGGACCTTATAATAAAACTATTGATATTAAAATACCTCAAAGAAAATATACAGGAAAAGAATTATTAGATTATTTTGCTAGAAATCTCTTAAGTTTTACTTTTTATGCATTTGATAATGGAGTGGTACCATTACCTGATGAAGATTTTGCAAATAGATTTCCATTTCATAAAGTAGATGATCAAACAGATGTACTTCAATTTGAAAAAACTTCAGAAAATAGATTAAAGTTACAATTTAATTATATTACTCATTTCGGAAAATATTACTTTACAGATTTTAGTATGGAATTCCCTAACTTAGCATATAAGTTATTTGGTTTAGATGAAATAAATAAAAGTATATCAATTTATCATGCAAATCATTTAAGTGATGCATATTTCAGTAAAGATTTTAATTATTATTCTAATTTGTTACCAAATCAGCCTTCTTTACTATGGGTGTCATTCATACAAATTAGATGTGACTGGGTTAATAGTGGTGAGAATTCAATGGTTTTAGCAAATATACCTGTAACTGATATAAATGCAGATTATACTACATTCACTAATCCACAAATTGAATGGACAACTAAAAAGATGCAATATCACGAATATCAACGAATGAATATATCAGTCTCTCAACAAGATGGTTATGCAATTGATTTAAATAACTTACCTATTTATTTTGAGATTATTTTGTATTAATAAATTTCTTGCTATTTTTAAGCATTTTTTGATTTTTAAAAAATAACATAAAAATATGTCAATCACTGCTGTACCTAATTCACAAAAACATGAAAGCATTGTGCCAGCTTATATACCTGTCTACAATCATATTTTAGTTACACCTAACCAAAGCAGAAATGAGACTGTTTTATCTTTAAATTCAAACAGTGATGCTATTACATTTGAAATATCTGGTGATAATTGTGTTAATCTATCTAAAAGTTACTTTGAATTTGAATTAGATTATACTACAGGTCAAAAAAGAGATCATGCAGATGCAGGTAAAGGACAATGGAAATTACCTATTACACCTGTAACTGATTCTACTACTGGTAAAATGTTAGATCATATAAATTTAAGGAATTCAATGAATTTTGGAACTATCAAAGTATACAATAAAACTGGAACACTTCTATGTGATTTAGATAGTAGTTATAATGAATATCGAGATTTAGCTCATCAAATTGCTAATCAGTATCCTTATGATATAAAAGATTATCATTATTATGAATATTTATTTGATGGCTTACGCATTAGAAATAATAAAATAGCTGAAACAACTATATGTAATTCTAATTCTACTTTAAATGCAAATGGAGGTGTTTGGAATTATTGGGAAGAAATGGGAACAACAGAAGATATATTACATGGAAAACTATACTGTAGATTTCATTTTGCAGATTTCTATAATACCATATTAGCTTTGAAGAATGATATATATTTTGGTGAAGTCATTTATATTCAATTCACATTTGCTCCTATAATGAATTGGATTCATCATAGCAATGGTTCTGTTTGGATTAATTCATGGCAACAGCATGTAGGAATGAAAATTATTAATCCTAGACTTTACATTTGTTACAATAAAGATCCAACATGTAATGCTAATACCATTAATTATTCAACTCATCATCCTATTGACTTTACTGACTTTAATATAGTTCAAATCACTAAAGATCCAATTCCAGGTAGTAATACTTTTAACTATAACTTCAGTATTAATAGTAGCATAGGAAGTTATGTTAAATATATATTATACAGAGCATATTATAATGATGCATATAATAGAGATCCTATTCCTTTTGATCAAGATCAAGATAGAATAAGATGGCAAATTAATGATTTCGTTTATACACCTGATTATTTATATCCTGCAAAATATCAGACATGGGAATATATGAGAAATATTATTCAAAATACAATATATGATAAATGTAATACATTATCATTTCCCAATTCATTTTTTGATGTTCTAAATTTCAGTACTGATCGATTAACTGAATTAAAATTAAGAGCTGGTAAAGACTTAGCAAGTGATTTAAAAATTACTTTGGATTGCTCAAATCAACGATTTGATGCTAATCATAATCCATATACAATTCATCATAAAATCTACATAATTACTGGTAAACAATTGATTATTGGACCAAGGGGTGTTGAAAAAGTAGTATAAGTAATAATACTTTATTATTGACTTATATTTTTATTTTTTGATTTCTCACTACATAATATATACATACACTATGTTTAAATTTGAAAAAATAAATAATATACAAATTGAACCTGTTGATGGCGGTGAGTCATTTGATCCTAAGAAAATTCTGGGATATGATTACTTTAATGAGCCTTTCTGCAATATATTTATTGTAGCTCGTAAGAACAGTGGGAAAACTACTTTGATATACAATATATTAAGACATATTATAGATCCAAAATATAAGAAAAAACAACATGTACATTTTTTCGTAGGTACAATTAAACAAGATAGGATATATGATTCAATTAAAGAGTTATTAGATTATAATGAAATTAGTTATGATGAAAACGATTCATTATTTGAACCTTATTCAGGAGATAATTTAGTAGAGAAGTTAATGAAATCAATTGATGATACAAACAAAGATAATTATGAGTATGCAGAACATATTATAATATTTGATGATCTTAGTTTAGAGTTGAAAACAGCTAATATCATACCAGTATTAATGAAAGAAAATAGACATTTAAAATCAAAAATTATAATTAGTAGTCAATATATTACTGATATAGTACCTTCAGCAAGATCACAAGTAGATTATTGTTTAACATTTTATGGATTGAGTAACAGAAATTTGTTTGACTTATACAACTCATTGAATATATGGATACCTGAATATGAAACATTTAAAGAGTTATATTTAGCTGTTACTAAGCCACAATATAACTTCTTATATATTGATAATGTTAAAAAGGTTTTTAGAGCTAACTTCAATATATTGATTGAAGACCATTCTGAAGTTTCTTGATGTTTTTATTGATTTTGTTATTTTATTGTTTATTAATACAAAAAATGTTTATTGGGGATAGACAAACTATTGATTTAAACATAGATCAAACAAAATTAGCTAATGATATTGCTGATAAAATAAATCTAATTGATGAAGCTAAATTAGCAACAGATATTGCATCTAAAGTTGTTATACCACCTTCATCAATAACACCAGAAGATAAAGTAGATATAACATCAAGTATAATAACTAGTGTAAATAGTAATACTACTAAAGAAGTAGATACAAAAAAATTAGAATTAGAAGAATATTTGAAATCAATAAAAGATATAATCAATAAACAAGTACTTGTACTATGTGATTCAATAAACAATACAGTTAATCGTATACCTCGAAATTTAGTACCAAAACCTTATTGTTTACATAAACAACATACTAGTTATACAGCGAAAAGAAGAATTAATGGTATATGGGATAGTGATGATAAAACATTTAAAATACCTACTAAAATAGAAATGTTTGAAAACTTTATGAAGATTAAATTATATGATGGTTTTACATGTAATAATAATGGATGTGATGGGCATGAATTATATCTTGAACCTCAAAATTTTATAAAAGCTGAGCCTGGTAGAGAAGGTTTATTACAACAATACTATAATAAAGTATTACAAATATACAATGGGAAATCATTCCCTATAAGAGCTACAAATGATAAAAATACATATCATACATTAACTAATAGACCATATTTTCAAATAACTCATATATTACTAAATGATAATAATCAACCTAATTTACATATAATAGTAAATGGTTACCCTCAACAACCTTATTTAGCAATACCAAGACAAACATTCTTCACAGACTATATAGATACAGGTGTTACAGATTTCTTTTAATCTTTATTATGATTATTTTATTATGTTTATTATAAAATTTATTATATTTTTATTATATTATGTGATTTTTATTAAATTACGCATATTTTTAAACCCTGTCCCAAATCATTTTAAGATAGAGATTCGTTTTAAAATTTAGACTATGTTTATCGTAGTTTGATCATTATTTCCTTTAACTTCTTCTTGTACTTCTTCCTCATCATCATCACTATCATCAAATATATAATTCTTCTTTACATAATGTTTCAACATAGGATTCTTCTTCAAATGAACACTTCCCATTCCTTCAGGTAGTGTTAACCACTCAATATACTTATCGAACACTGCAAAATAATGTCTATTTAATCCTCTTGGTTTTACTGATGGTTTAATATCGAAAAGCATCATGTAATATCTCTTATCACTATACTTTGTCCACATCTTTTGATGACAAATAGCACAGAATTCATTATAAGACTTTATCTCTTCCTTTGGTAATGGACTATCTAAAACTGCACTTATGTTATGGTTAAAATATAAGTAAAACTTACATGTTCCACATATACACTTATCTAAATAATCTTCATTATTTCTAAATGAACAAAAGAAAGCAAAGTTTACTGAAGCACACATATTTTATATTTTTTGATAAAAAACGGTTTTTTCTAAAAATATCAGGAAAATCAAAACTGTTTCTTTTTTCTGTTTATAACAACAGTTTCTCGTCAGAATTTTGATTTAGTAAAAAATATAGAATACTGTAGATAATTCTTTAAATATATATTTTTGACACTATTTAAATTCTTTTGAATGTTTTTAACTACAGTATATAAATCCATAAATAAATTGATAAATGAAAAAAATAACTAAAAAAAGTAAGAACGCATTCTGTAGCTTGGCCACCACACTATTTAATCACTAAGTCCTAGCTAGGCTACACAGGACACGCTACTTACTTACATAGAAATACATTTCTTATTATATAAAGTAGCTACCCTGCCGGGGTAGAACAGGTAGCTACTTATCTATTTATACACTTTATTTCTACTATCCTACGCTAAAAACTATTAAAAACATAAAAATAAAATTTGACCCATAAATTTATTCACACACTAAAATATATACACAATTTAAAATTCACCACTTGCTCCAGTATAACCCGTACCAAAAACTAATTCACACTCAAATCGCTTATTCTTACCTGTAGAAGGCACCTAAGAATAGTCTGGTACGGGTTACCCACCTACAGTGATATTCTTACGGTTATACATATATATTCTTTGTGTTGTCAGATTTATAAAAACTGCAAATATATCTTTAAATTAACTTATAATTATAAAAAAAAATCTATTTACCAAAATAATGTATAGCATATCTAAAAGCAAACTGAAACTGTCTGACTCTTATCTTTAAATCATCAAAAATTGTAGTCATTGCATTACATTCAAGAAAATGAGAATATGTGTTTGAAAAAGTCATCGGAAATTCACCACATCCTTCACCAATGAATTGATAATGATCTTTTTCATCATTACACCTATCATTTGAAAATAATGAAATATATCCATAATTATTAAGTATAGAAATCCTAACGAAGTCAGAATGTATATAAAAATAATTGAACATTTGAATTAGAAACACTTTATTTCCCATCCAAAAGAGATTTGTTAAACCACTTCCCATAACACTGATAATTATGTTTGTATTCATAATCGATTTGATTTGTTTATCCACTGGAAGATCTTCAAAAATTATAACATTAAAATCATAGTTTAATGATTTAATAAATGATTTAATTTCATTTACATTCAAGAGTGATCTTGATTTTGTTTTTATATTTCTTAATATAATACATATTTCTAATTTGTTGTTTATCTTATTTTTATTGTTATGAATGTTTAGCATGTTATAACAACTATCTCTAAATATTTTCCTTCTATTATTTGATGGAAATATTACTCCAAACTTACAATAAAATGATTTAAATGGAATATATATTCTATCAAAACACATCATATCTGTTTTTAATTTTCTCATATTTTTCATTATATCTGATCGAAACATCTCCGCTTTGAATGGTCTTAGTGGTTTTGTTATTAATTGATAAGTAAAATATGAATATTCATATTCAACAGATCTATCATAAGCTATGTTAATTATATTGTCTACTTTGGGAATATTCTTATCAAATTGTGAATTCCATAATAATATGTAATTATCAAGAAAATGAAATATTTGGTGTGGAACAGATAGAGGCACAACCCATGTATTCCCTTCATTTTTATAAACAGCACTAATATACGTTTTTCTTGATTGATTAAATAATACATAATTAAATGCTAAAGGATAGAGCTTATACTCAAAGAATGAATCCTTAATCTTTTCATATAAAGACATATCTTCAACAAACAAGCATAATACAGGTAACATAGCATCATTTTTATAGTACATACATACATCATTAAACTCTCCCCAAAAACTCCCATAATCTTCAATTTTCAAATTATTTGGATGTAATATAAAACTAGAGAACATTCGACTACCAGATTCAACTTCTATAGTCATATTAAACAACGAACTAGTGAGAAAAAGCAAAATTAAAAAATACATGTAATTTACATACATAAGTGACATTCTCATTAAGTTTTTAAAATTTGAAAATATGGAATCATCTGGTATGTAAATAAGCAAAATATGCATTATACTGTATATAGATAAAGACTCTGCATTAAATAAAGTGTTGGATTTGGTATGGAACAAACAAGTAAGAAATATATATAATATTCCTTTATAGAGACCATGGAAAAAGTTTTTTGAGAGATTTGAAGCACCTAAGAAAGATATTAAGAAAGTAATGGAAATAAACCTTCGTTACTACTATTCCAATTATTTATTCATCTGCTTAGTCTTTTTATTATATTTCTTGTATTGTCACTCTTGTTTAATATATATAGTTTCACAAATCCATGGTTGTTAGTAGTCTTTTTACTCTCAACTGCTGCATACATATATATCTTCTTTGTAAGTGGGCCAATCATTGTAAATGGCACACAAGTACCAGAACCAACTCTTCGTGGAGCTTTCTGCGTAGGAGTTTTCATATTATTGGCAATAACAGGAACTTTATCAACACTATTTTTAGCATCAATTTTACCAGTGTTAATGTGTGCTTTACATTCAGTATTAAGACATCCATCTATAGAAGCTGGTGCTAACAAAGTATTAGGTGATGTAAAAGGTACGATATAAAAACAATACACTTCATATTTATATATATATTATATTATTCTATATTTCATACACATATATTATTTTATTATTGTTATTAATATATATATTATTGATAAATAGGAGCTTTTTAAATTAAAAGAAAGTAAAACATTAATGAATTTGTCTATTATTATTAATATCCCTTTCTCTACACTCATTAAAAAAAAACATTTAAAAATATGTAAAAACAAGAATAAATAAGACTTTTTAATTATATTAATATGGAGAAGGTTTAATAGTCAGAGGACCTTTTTCTGCTGTTATATTTCTATATGCCTTTATTCCAGCATTTTTAAATATTTCATCTATTCCTTTACCAGTCTTTGCTGAACATTCAAATGATTCGTATCCAGCTTCTTGTACATATCTTTGAATATCTCTTCGAGGTACACTTCGATGATTCTCTAAATCAATTTTATTTCCTACTATTAATATTGGTGCATCTGGACATTGTTCTTGAAAGTCTCTAACCCATGAATCTAAATGAGTGAAACTGGTTTTAGAGGTTATATCATAGACTAATATTCCAATAGCTGCATCTCTGTAGAAAAAACGTGTCATAGATTTATACGCTTCTTCTCCTGCAGTATCCCATATGTGTAATCTATTGATATGTATAGATGTTGATTATTATACTTAATTGGAATTTCTGTTCCTTCATTTTTACAAATAATTAGATCTCTTGATATGAATGCATAACCAATAGTTGGTGCATGAGTTTCGTTAAATTTATCTTGTGTGTATCTTGCTACTATGCTAATTATATAATGAAGATAATCTTACCATGACTTCCCTACTGCTTTGTCACCCAAGCAAACTACTTTAAAAGTAGGAGGACCTTTTGTAGAATCGTCTTGTTGTTTTACAATTTTTAGATCCTAAAGAATAAATAAACATAAATACATCCATAGGGTCGTTTGAATCTTCTTTAGATGAGCCACAACCCATTTATATTGATCTTAATAACTAGAAATAAATAAATGAAACACAATGATTTGTCAAGCTAGACATTTAGGCTTGATGTAATTTACCAAAATTTGACATTATTTTTTATCATTTTCATTTTTTTCTTGAATCTATAACTTTTTTGTCATAATACACATTTAATATATGCCTAAAGATCATTCAAAATCAACTTCAACTAAGAAACAACCAATTCCTAATAAAAGAACAGATTTATTAAAACAAGTATTGATGTTTGTGCTAAGTTTATATTTAGATGTCAGGAAAAACATTGAAGAACAAAACAAAAGAGGAAGATTCAGAAGAGGAAGACAATATCAAATATCAAGAATCAACAGTACCTGCAAAATTATCTCAAAAAATCTTAGCAACAGCCAAGAAACAGCAAGATGAATTAGATGATGATGAAAAAGAAGGAACAAGTAATATTGAAAGTTTCGGTTTAATTGGAGCAGATGCAGATGCTGATGAATTTACAGAAAGTCAAGATGATATTAAAAATTTAGAAGCAAATTTCGTACATGATTTTCAAATAGATGAAACAGACAATGCAACATTAATGCAATTTTTTTCAACCAAACCATCAGTAAGAAAGACATTAGGTGAAGTGATCATGAACACAGTACATGCTAAAGAAGAAGAAGAAGAAGCAGAAGAAGATGATGATGAAAATAATGGAGAAAACGAAGAAGAAGAAGAAGAAAGTGGTAAAAAATCAGATAATAATACTAAAACTAAAATCAATCCTAAAATAGTTCAAGTTTATACAACTGTTGGTGTATTAATGTCAAGATATAGATCCGGTAAATTACCAAAACCATTTAGAATTATTCCATCCTTATTGAATTGGGAAGAAATCTTATCATTAACAAAACCAGAAAAATATACACCTCAAGCTATGTATCAAGCCACAAAATTATTCACATCAAGTTTGAATAACAAACTATGTCAAAGATTTTTAAATTTAATTTTATTACCTGCTGTTTTAGAAGATATAGATAATCATAAATGTTTGAATTATCATTATTATCAATCCTTAAAAAAGTCATTATATAAACCATCAGCATTTATGAAAGGTATTTTATTACCATTATGTGAAAATCAAAGTTGTACATTAAAAGAAGCTATTATTATTGGTAGTGTAATGAGTAAAATGTCAATTCCTGTAACACATTCAGCTGCTGCATTGTTAAGAATTGCAGAAATGCCTTATTCTGGATCAACTAGCATTTTTTTCAGAGTTTTGTTGGATAAGAAGTATTCTTTACCTTATAAAGTGATTGATGCTGTTGTGGATCACTTTTTGAGGTTTGTGGATGATGACAGATTGCTTCCTGTGTTATGGCATCAAGTATATATTTATTCTATTTAATTTCTTATTCTATGTTTAGAGTCTATTGACATTATCACAGAGATATAAGCATGCAATTACTAAAGAACAGAAAGAAGCTTTAAAGCCATTATTGAAGAAACATTACCATCATTTAATAACTCCAGAGATTAGAAGAGAACTTTTCACATGTAGTTCAAGAGGAGAACAAGTTGGAGAGAATAGTATGGAAATAGAATCATAAAAAGGGATTAACATAAATTATATCGTTTTATTGACTTATTGAGTTGTTTAATACATTAAAAATGATGTAATATGTTCACATTTCTTCCTAAAATAACATAATAACCATGTGCAACTCAGTATTTCAACAAAAATTGAAAAAAGATATTTTCATCAAGCTTGAATCAACCAAACCAAGATTTATTTTTTTGAAGTAATGATCAAGGGTGTGCTTATATTCAATAATCAAGGTTTAATAAGACTATCCAAATTTTATGAACCGATTGTATTGTTTAATAGACATTATCTTTACTTAGCCAATTCATGAGCAACAAGAAGTAATTAATGAAATTTATGCTCTTCTATGCAAAAGAAAAAATAATGTATGCAATTTTCTTGATGGTGATACGTATAAATACATTTATTATTAGATCCAATAGAATATCTGTGTGGGGTAAAGGTCTAAAAATTGTCTACAGATTTTATGTTACACTATATTTTGTATTTTGCGTAGATGGGACAGAAAGTGAACTTGGAACGCTTGATATGATTCATGGTATATTATTATCACTTATACTCATATTTAGCATTTGTTGAATCTTTAAACACATATTTCAATAATGTTTGTGAATTACACATAATATTTAACATGGAAAAAGTCCATCATATTTTAGATGAGTTGATTTTGGGTGGTATGGTTTTGGAAACCAACATCAAAGAAGCTTATGCACATATTAAGGAAATGGAAAAGCTTGAAAATAGTGGAGCTAAATAAATTAATTATTATTTTCTTTATATATTTGTATTATTCCATATAATTGATTTAATAATCAAAATGAGAGTGATTTAAACATATTGTTGAATTTATCAATATTAATTGATATAGAAGCTTGATGTTCGTTAATCGAGTTTCAAGGTCGTTAAAATATATCTGCTTCATTAATAGAGCTTTTTTTAGTGATTTATATACTAAAATTCATTCACAATACAAACAACTGAGCAAATTAATAAATGAACCTAATAATAAGAATATATCATACTTTAAACAGTATATTTAATGCATGCTAATCGCCTATAGACAATTGAATCAGTTATATTCAGATTTTGAAGGTATTTTTTTCAATTTTGTTCTAATCAAAATAGAATCTATTTCATTGGGAGAAAATATTCAAGAGAATGAATTATTGAAAGAGAGTTTAGAAGAATTTAATAAATTGAAATATCAAATTATCATCAACTCTATATCTTCGAGCAGTGATATATTTATGGAAATTCGAGCAGGTAGTGGAGGTAAAGAAAGTTGTGATTGGTGTGAAATGCTTTATTCAATGTATAATAAATTCTGTAAGATAAATCACTTCAAAATATCAATGATTGATTCATCAATTGGAATAGACAATGTAGGTTATAAAAACATGAATTTGGAAATAAAAGGTAAGAATATTAATTCTTTACTGTATTTTGAAACTGGAGTGCATAGATTGATAAGAAAATCGCCATTTAATCCAGGAAGACATACAAGTTTTGCAAGTGTTTTAGTTTATCCAAAAATAAAAGAAAATAAAAATGATAAAATAAATGAAAAAGATATAGAAATAGAACCAGTTAAATGTAGAGGCAATGGAGGACAAAGTGTGAATAAAACTGAAAGTGGAATAAGAGTTACTCATAAACCAAGTGGAATAACTGTGAGAGTATTTTTTATATCATTCATTTTTTCAAAATAGTGTGAAAATGAAAGATCTCAATTCCAAAACAAGACATTAGCTTTAAATATTTTATATTCCAAACTCAATAAAATGAAAATGGAAGAAAAACTAAAAACAATCAATGATATAAGAAGTGGTATAGGAGATAATAGTTTTGGAAATCAAATACGAACTTATACTCTTGATCCATATCTACAAATAAAAGATCATAGAACTCTGTTGAAAATATCAAAAGTAGAGAATGTGTTAAATGGAAATTTAGATGAAATAATCAACAACAATTTAGATTTCTATTTATTTCACTTATAAACAATAAAACAAACATTTATAATTTTTATTATTATTATTTAGTTTTTTTTCTTCTTCTTCTTCTAACTTTATATTTGCTTCTCTTTCTGCTTTTCTTCCTCTCCTTCCTAAAGGAATCAAAGGCATTCCTTTCTCTATTCCACTTAACAAACTACAAGCTTGACATAATTCCTGACTACTTAAATAGCCACATTTCTTACATTTCTTCTTAATACTCACTTTTGTTGTACTTTTCACTTTTATTTCTTCACAACTGTTTATTATATCGATTATTACTCTTGAATTTATTCTTTCTAAATCCTTTAGATATTCTCTTGCATATCCTCGATATGCTTCAGGTGCATAGGTACATTCAGTTGAAAAATAATCCAAGTGTTTATAATATGCATATAATACAATCTCTTTTTCATAACTATATTTCATTGGCTTACATCTTTTTATATCATTTTCAACATCTTCTTCAATTCCACTCTCTTTATCATTATCTCCACTTATTTCATTTACACATCTCCCTAATCTACTTATATCACCTCTTAATAGATTCATTAATACAGTTTCAGCAATATCATCAGCATTATGTCCTGTTGCTATACAATTTGCTTTTAACTTGATTCCTCCTCTATCCAAACACTGTCTACGGAATACACCACAAAATGTACAACTATTTCTTCCTCCTGTTAATTCTACAATTTCATCCATAGTATATCCATATAAATCTTTATATGATAGAATTTGAAGTGGTAAATTATATTGTTCACTATTCCTTTTAACTGTTTCAAGAGATGGATCTCTGTATCCTTTTATTCCTTCATCTATTGATAACAAAATCAAATTAACTCCATAATTATGTCTTTCATTTAATACCTTCAATACGTGCATTAGAACGGTTGAATCTATTAATTATTATGACAAAATTAATAAATTAAATATACCTTTACCTCCTGATGCTCCTATGGCTACATTATCTCCTGGATTAAACATATGAGATTTTGTGATAGTTTCATGAATCTCTTCTTCAAATACAAGGTAAAAACACTCTTTGCATAATTTTTCACTGGTTTTTGGTCTTTTAATAGTTGCCTATGATAATAACTATAGATAATACTGGTTTAGATTTACATATAAAGCACTGTGGAGGTGGCATTTTCTAAAATTGCATTATAAAATTACAAACCTCATGAAGTTTGATAATCTATTATGAAAAACCAACGACTTTTAAAAAATGAATGATTATTAAAATGAAATGCTTATTTGTTTTGGAGTATTTATTATCAGTCTATTTGATTTAATAAATATAATGAAAAATTTAAATCAGAAACATCATTTATTCAACTGGCTTTATTCTATAAAACGCTTGAAACACTTATTTCTTTACAAGTAATTAATTTGTTAAATAATTAGATTAAAAATAGTTAGTCAATCGAAGAATTCTTGAAATGACGGTTTCATTTTCATATATTTCTGTTATACTTGTGATTATATTTATATAAAACCGAATAATAATATTAAATTCTCTTCATATCTTATTTGCTTTGCTCTCTATCAAACATGAAAGATGTTCAGTTTCACAAGCTTAAGATTTGGCTCGAAATTCATACTTAAGCCAGTCTTTTTCTTTTTTTGGCTTAATAGCTAGTATATCCTAGATTTCTATGAGTGCTGATTCAACTACGATATGTGAAGCGTCTAAAGAAGCTATTAAGCGAGTTTCAGAACAGATACCAAAGGTTCATGGTATATTCAATGTCTACTATGAAATAGATGAAAAATATAGGGATGATATTATATATCGAACATTAATGCATTTTGATTTTGATGAAAAATTAACAAGTACACAATTAATATTTATTTGTAGTTGACTCTGTGAATAATGTATATAATTGGAGAAAGCAAAAGCGTATAAACCATATTTTGGAAAATAAAGAAGCTGAAGCTGTATATTTTATAAAAATATATTTTATAAACACAGATGGACGAAGAACTTCAACAAATATTTTATAGAATACATGGAGCAGACAAACAAGGACGAGTATAATATATAACAATAACATTTTGTTTAATTTTCTTCAATAGCCTCTCGTATTAGTACAGTTAGGACATGTAAAAGTAGACGATGCATTTTCAAGATATACAGAAGAAGAATTAATTCGAGCTTATTACTATTTCAGTGAAAAAACAATAAAATTAACAAGAGAAAATCAAGAAAAGAATAATGTGGGATTTTTGAATGTTGTATTTATTGTAGATTTAAGTGGAATGACACTTTTCTCACATATGAGTAAGAAAGGCTTAGATTTTTTTCAAGTATTTTAATTATGAATTTATAAACTCTAAATAATAGGCTTTATCGGAGGAATCATACTTCAATGGATATAGTGGTAAATTTTATGTTGTTAATATTCCATTCATTTTCAAATCAATTTGGATGGTTGTGTATGCGTTTTTGCCAACTGCTGTTAAGAATAAAATAGTATTTATTAACGATATGAAGGAACTACTGTATCATTTTGATGCTAGTGTATTACCAGTTGAATATTGGCGGAACTTGTAAATGTGAAGGTGGATGTATTCCAGTTTATAAATGTAAAAAATAGAAATCAACTAATATTATATATTATTATTAGTTATTTATAAATCGATATTTCCATTGGGTTGTGTTGATATAAATAATAAAAACAATAAAAAAAGAAGATACACAATTATCTACATACAATTATATATATATAATATTATATTTCACAGTTTCACATGTATATATAATAATAATAACTACTATGATGAAGATGATAAACACATCATAAATCCCTTTCTCTTCCTTTTACTCTTTAAAAAGTCTTTAGTTTTACCTTTTGCTACTTTATATGCTTTATTAATTTGAGCTGAATATGTGTCATGATCAACATTTGTTGATAAATAAGCAACCAATAATTCTATATATATATAATATAATATAAAATATACTGACAATATTGATATATCCCCATCTTGCACTACATTCTAATGGACTTTCTTCAACATGTGGTTTAACATTAGTAATAGCACAAATTCGTGGATCTACATTCATTTCTAATAATATTTCTACTACACTGGAATTACCATTTTGACAAGCAATATATAGAGGCTGTACAGTTATCATCATCTACACTATTTACTAGCCTTCTCCTATCATACTTTTGATAATATCTTTTTGGATCTTTATTGGCTATTTCTCTCATTCTTTTTATCTCTTCATTACCACCAACTCGACAACACCTAAACCATTCACTTTCTCTCTTGATTTCTTCTACTGCTTCGTCAAATACTTCTTTTGAAATTGCTTGTGGAATTGAATAGACTCTTGGACGTACAAATACTTCTGGAGATATTTGCATTGTTACTGGTTTTGGCTTTTTATTATTATTATTATTTTCATCTTTTCCTTTCATTTTATATTCTTTATCACCAGTTTTACCTGTATCATTTTCTTCTATTGTTTCTGGTAATGCCATTAATGAATTATTTTGTGTAGGAAATGAAGAAAACGATGAACTTCTCCTCAATGGCTTGATTTGTTTTCTAAATAATTCTTCATTTGTACATTGAGTTGGAACAAAATTTTCAATATCTTTTCTAAATCATCATAATTATCAATTGTATAGATTCCTTTATCTTCAAATGCTCTCATTACAATCACTAAATTCTTCAATAAAGCCCAATTCTTCTTCGGCCGTTCTGTGTGTTGGACTTTCTAAATAATTACTGGGATGTTTTATTGATAGAAGATGCTGATTTTGATCTTGTTGGAGGAGTTGGAGATTTTTCTATTACTGTTGAAGGTGTATTATTACGTTTAGTTAATCGAACATATGATATAATCATATGTTTAGTAATTCTCCAATTTCTAGCACTCATTGTTGCAGTTTCATTATTACTGTTTTTATTACTGCATTTACTGGCATTATCTTTTACACTTAAATCAATTGATTCTGTGGTTCGAAACGAGTTTGTGGATTTGGAAATTACACCTGGAGAACGAGGTGACATTGCTATATATATATAATAATAATATATATATAATAAATATAAATTATACCATTTTCAAATTCAAATATTTTTTTACCTAAGAATTCTATTCTTGCTAAAAATCGATTGACTATATGTCTATTTATTTTACACTCTTGTTTTGGATCTAATAATGAAATAAACAAATCTTCCCAAACTACTCCACTCTTTAATCTTTTACGTAATTCATTCTCTAATTCTACTTCATTTTC